>GL380132.1:0-37964 GCA_000143925.2 Caenorhabditis brenneri
ATAGAGATTTTAGAGCTGAAAAAATAGGGTTTTAGAGTCTAACGAAGATTTTTAGTGGCAATAAAATCGTGAAAAACAATCGGTTTTTGCAGAACTATTACTGAATTTTTGGAGAAACAGTAAAAATATTACTGTTTCCCAAAAAAAAAAAATGCAAACATTTTTCCCCGAAAATCTGATTGGTGGGTTGTACTACACTCTTGAAAATTGAAAAAAAAAATCGGTCTTTTTTGAGAGAAATATTTTTTCTGTATAGTCATTTTCAGTCATTTCAAAAGAAGTCATACTGAATACTTCAAATTTCGGAATCCAAAAATGTTTTCTCATGGAACAGTAGAAATTCACAGTTTCAATGGGATCAGTTTCTTTTCGTGAAAAATTATGCTTCAAATCTTTTTGGTAGAGCTTTTTGGGAAAAATATTTTGCACCTCTAGTTCATGGAATAATTGGATTAGCACCGTAATAAATTCTTTCAACATGCATTTTTTTTTGAAACAGAAATTGAAAAAAAAAATTTTTCGCCGATTTAGTTGTTTCAGATCTACTGATTTTTTCCAACAGTATTTTTTTACTGTTTCAAAAAAAGTGGCTCAAACTGGGCAGTGCCTATTGCATTAGTGTACAAGTATTCGCGTCTTTTCGAAGCTTGAGGTCCTTTCAGCATATCACTGGTCTCATAAGTTTTGTTTCTGGAGCCCAAAAGTTTTTAGAGAAAAACATATGATTTTTGGACCAATCAGTATCAATAAACCCAGATGTTTCTTATGAGTTTTGACAAGACTTTTGGTTTAAACAGTAAAAAAAAATTTCTTTCCTGGGATGGATTTTCAACCGTTAAAATAGGATTTTCACAGCTGAAAGTTAGGGGGTTTAGACCACGGAAAAAAGGTATTAGAGTTTTCATTGCCCAACGATTTTGATTTTTTTCAACCCGACTTTTTCCAGAACTTTCACAACACTAGTTTTCCATTAAAAAATTTACCGTTTCAAAAAAATTCGTTTCCTCTCCCGAGTTTTTGGAAAACGTTATTCGATTTCTTCTTTCATTCAAATGAACTTGTAAACAAAAGAGCAGTACTAATTCCCTCCAAGAGCTGAATCAAAAATTTTGTTCTTATGAAACATAAAAACATTTACTGTTTCTGTATTCGATTCTTGGAAATACCGTAAATACTCTAATTGAGGTGCCCCTCCAGTTGAAGTGCCCCTTCAATAGTGGTGCACTTTCAGAATGCCCTCGAAAAATAGAGTTGCATGCACCTCAATTGAAGGATTTACGGTAATTTTCTTCCATGCCCAAGAGATAGTAATGTTTTCTTCCATATTTTTTTTCAAATTTTTTCTTGAAACAGCTAAAAATTCCAAAATTTTTCTGAATTATCTCTTTTTGGATTTCCTTTTATTGAATCTAACGAACCATTCCAATTTGAATTTGCGGATATTTTTTTTTTCATGAACCAGTTAATATTTTTTTACTGTTTCAAAAAAAATCTGCTTTCCATACTTATTGCATTAATTAGTTTCCAGATAAAACCCCCCACATTTTTTCCGCAACAGGAAAATAAGAAATATGCAATATGCAGAGATTATGTCAATACTTCCTGTATCGAACAGACAAAACTATATGTTTTTCAAAATTTTTTTTGAAACAGCAATTTTTTTTCGAAATTCCGAATTTCCCTTTACTTGTCTACTAACTTTCCTCAACCCATTTCAAAAGTCTCTTTTCCCATGGAACAGTAAAAAAAATGTTTTTTTTTCCCTTCTCCTTTGTCTACTCGAATGCGTGTCAAGGACATACTCCTGTCTGAATGTTGCAAGTATATTTTTTCTTCTGAATGTTTTTTCCCCTTTCTCTTTCTTTTTTTGCGGAAAAAATCATGAAAAATTTGACCCCCAAACCCGTAAATTGGAGACATTTGCACTCACTTTCAGTGAGTGCAAATGTACCGAATTTACCTAATTGGGGTCAATTTTCTCGGATTTTTACTTCTTATTTTTATAATACTTTCAGAAATATTACTCTTGAAACGCATTCGAAAAGAAGAGTTTTCTTTTTTGAAAAAGTTGAAAAAAAATTTCCAAAAAAATTCAGCAAGAAATTATGACACCAGTGATGTTTTAGATTGTAACTTCATAAATTTTTCCTTTGAAACAGAAGTTTTTTTCACTGTTTCAAAAATAATGAAGTTTGAGTTCATCGGTTTCACCAGAGATGGGCACATTGTTCAAGCATTTGGATTGGATATGAAACTGATAGTTTCGAAGTAATTTTTTTTGAAGCAGTAATTTTTTTCACTGTTTCCACCAAAGTATTATAGACATTTATTATCTGAAACTGTACTGCCGCATATGAACAAGTACCCTCTTCAAAATTCTCGCTTCCCGGTATTTTCTGCCATTATGTCCTGAAATCACGGTTTTCAACCCTTTTTTCCCCTCTTTTCCTGCTCTAAAACCCCTATTTCCCTCTTTTTTTCGTCATTTTTGTCCGTTTTTCCTTTTTTTCCCACGTTCTTACCCTTTCTCATCTCAATTTTCCTGCAGTTTTACCAATTTTTTATTTGCAGAATAAATTCGATCGTATGGGCCCTGGCGGCTCTCGCCGTCCAAGAAATTCGCAGCATGCGACCCCCGCCACCGCATCCGCCGCCTCACGCAACGGGATCAATGGAGGAGATCAGAAGTCGAAGGATCCGGAACACGAGTTTGACATCATAGCATATCGGACAACGTTTTGGAGAACGGTATGTGTCGGGGGAGCTTGAGATTTTTGAAATATAAAAAATTTCGGAGAAACTACATCACATCAACTATCGAATTTAGAAAGTTTCAGGAAGATCTAACTTTTCTTGAAACAGTGATTTTTAAAGAGTTTTTTTCCCATTTTTTTTTTACTGTTCCATCTTTTGATGTCACTGTATAAATTAAAATTTTCAATACTCCGAGTTCTGATGTACGTCTGATATTTGTTAAAAAAATATATTTCCGCGTAGGTTGAAGAAACTGATTTCGAATAGTTATCGTAAAATCCTAAATGTTTCTGAAACAGAAATTCTTAAAAATTCTTGAGAAAAAAAGAAATTAGTTACAACGAAACTTCAAAGTTTCTTTTTGAAACAGTTTTCTTTAATTGGACAAGGGAGAACGGTACATGGAATTTTCGGGTTGTAGAAAAATTATGGAAAATTTTAAGAAAATCACTTCTGGGATATCGAAATTTAGCATTTTTCGGTAAACTCTAACTTTTTTGAAACAATAATTTTTTAAAGAAAATTCCCATTTTTTTTTACTGTTCCATTTTTTGATATTTTCGTGTAACGCACCTCAAGTTTTGCTTTGTTTCCTGATATTTGAAAAACTTTAAAAAATATTTTTCCCCGGATCGCTCCTATTAGTTTTCTGACAACATCAAAAAGACTGATTTGACACCGTTACCCAAAGAACAAAAAAAAATCTTTGAAACAGTATTTTTTTCGTAAACTGTGATTTCAATTTTTTTAAGGCAAAGTACCGGATGAGAATCGTCTCGAAAAAAACTTTCGAGACTTCGGTTTTTTTCTGAAACAGTGATTTTTTGAATGAGAAATTTTGAAGAATTTGTTCCTTGAACGAATGGTGTTGATTTTCGTCAAGCTTTACATTTTTGGGTTTTTGTCTTCATATGAACAAAAAATGTAATTATAATTCTGAGGTCTTCTTCAAGTTGAAACAGTAAAAAAATGCCAAGATTTTTAATTTCTCAGCGTTTTTCATCTTGTTACCAATCATTTTGTTCAATCAGGTCATACGAAAAAAATTTGAAACAGCAAAAATTTCAAAGCAAATTTTTGTTGATTTCAAGGTTACAGTACCAATTGTTTTGTCGTTAACAATGGTGTACTGAGTTTCCTCATTTTGAACGTTTCACGAGACAATTTTCAAACATAAAACTTCATGAAATCGTTGAGTATTGCTAATAGAGTTCTGAAACTTTTTTTTTGGAACAGTAAATTTTCACTGTTTCAAAAATCAGTTTTTTCAAGAATCCAACCAGATTATTTATTCATCATGTGATACTATTCCAACCAATACTGTAATTTTTCTGTTTATTTGGAAGTTGTACATCAAAAAAATCTATGAGATTGTGGGACTAGCATTACGCAAAACTTTTCAAAAAACAGAAAAAAAAGTTAGACAAAAAATTATGTTCCAAAATATTTCGACACCAGTGTGTAACTATCGACAATCCTTTATCGATAATTCCGGTTTCGACAAATTTTTCGATAAAAATCGACAATAATTTATCGATAAATTATCGATAATTTTTTTGACAATTATCGACATTTATCGACAAATTATCGACAATTTATCGATAAATTATCGAAAATTGTCGAAAATTTTTGCTATGGGATTTAAAAGACCAAAATCACCCAAACGGCCCAGACCGGCCTAAACCGGCCCGAAACAACCCAAATGAGTCCAGACGGATGAAATCAGCCTAAATCGGACTAAATGGCCTGAACGAGCCTAACCGACTCGAAATGGCCTGAATCGACCTGAATGGCCCAAATCGGCCCGAAAGAGGCCGAATCAGGCCGTTTGACTTGATGTAGGCCGTCTGGGCCGACCTAATCCGTTTGCGCTGTCTTAGGCCGATTCGGGCCATTTTAGGCCGTTTGGGCCGATTTAAGCCGTTCAGGCCGATTAAGGCTGTTTTGGGCCGTTTGGGCCCACTTAGGCCGGCTTGGGCCGTTTCAGGCCGGTTTGGGCTGTCTGGACCGATTTAGGCCGTTTGGGACGATTTGGGCCGATTTAGGCCGTTCAGGCCGTTTTAGGCTGTTTTGAGCCGTTCGGGCCGATTTATGCCGGTTCGGGCCATTTTAGGCCAATTTAGGCCGGATAGGGCCGTTTGAGTAATTTCGGTCTATAAGGTCCGATGAACGAATGGTCGACAATTTACGCAAATTGTCGATAAATTATCGATAAAATGTCGAAAATTTCGATAAATTTGCGACAAATTGTCGATAAATTATCGATAAATTTCGACAATTATCGATAAAAGTTTTTCGATAATTATCGACAATTATCGATAATTGTCGAAATTTTGTCAAAGTTCTTTCGACATTTTATCGATAAATTTGTCGATAAATATTTGTCGACACTTATCGACAATTATCGAAAAAATTTTATCGACTTTTTGTCGATTAGATTTCGATAAAATTATCGACAATTTTATCGATAATTTTCTCGAAACGGTGTCGATATTACACACTGTTCGACACTGTTTTACTCCGCAAAATATACGGTTAAGATTCTTGGTGAAACAGTGAAAAATTTGAAAAAAACTACACCATGCCATCTATAAAACAGGTTAGCAAAAAATTTGGAATATGAACAAAATAAAATTGTAAATGAACTTTTTTTACTGTTTCAATTTCCAGTTAACCTGAAATACTGAATAGTTGGATGTTCTTGTCTACGTTGAACAAGTTTTTCAATTTCTACAGTTTCAAAAGCTTTGTGGTCCAGTTTGATGCCAATAGGGATGTTTACTAGAAACAATGTAATGAATTTTGAAGAAGTAAACTTTGGGAAATTATTGAGTATTCCCCTGTTCTTACAAGATAAGTAAAGTCAGCACACTGACAGACTGAGATAATGGTTCCACAAACATTTTTCGTGAAACAGTAAAAAAATTCTGAAATTTCAACTTGTTCTTCGTTCACTGCTAGAAGGGATGTAATCAACTAGTTCATATCCAAAATTGAGCACCTTTCCGATTTCTAGTGTTGATCTTCAACAAATTTGAAACAGTGAAAAAATTTTTTCTAATGTTTGCAATGGTTTTGTTGCGTTTTTACCTGGATTTCAATCAGCAGAATCACACTTTATCAACTGTCAGATTGACTTTTCAATTCAGCAAAATTTTATTATGAAACAAGAAAAAATATGCTAGTTGATTCCTCAAATTTCGATTGCGTCTCCTAAACTTAATGAGGTCCTTCAGTGCCGATGTTGGAAAGTTTTTTTCTGAAACAGTGAAAATGTTTTGAAATTTTGGGTTTTTTTAATAGAATTTTTTAAACTGCTTCAAAAATTTCATTTAGAGTCAGTTAATTCATTCTCATTAGTCGGAGACATGAATTCTTTTATATAACAGTGAACAATTATTTTACAGTTTCACAAGTTTCATTCAACAAAGGAATATTAGACACTTTGATTACAGATTGCAGGCATCTTTCGGAAATTCCGAGAAACAGTTTTAGAGTGTAACCAGTCGGTGGCGCCGCCTACTGCGGCTCACCTCCTTTTAGTTCGTCGCTACGCTCCTCAATGGGGGGTTAATTTGCCATGCTCAACCCATTTTTTATCGTTGGGCAGTGATGCACCTAAGCCTTCTTTTGAAGTTCCAAAAACTTTGAACATTTGAACTCCCGCTAAAAGTTTTGAAAATTTGAATTCCTGTCAAAAATTTCGAAAATTTGAATTCCCGCCAATTTTTTAAAAATTTGAATTCTTGCCAAAATGTTACACGCTTTGAAGTTTTTGGAAATTTCTAGAAGTTTCTGGAAGATATATCATCATGAGGTTGCCAGTTTTCGGAGTACCGTAACTACCGTAATCCTACAGTAATCTCCACCATTTTTTGTTGGTGTACTATTGGGGTCCCTTAGATAGAACATGCAAAAAATGGAACAATTCTGAGCACTTCGAACCCGTTTTCTAGCTGTTGCTGAGTTATCTGATTACTGTAGCTACCGTAATCCTACAGTAACCCGTGCTCCAAACTTCACAGAATTGAAGCGCTCGGTGACCCATGACTAAATGCCAAATATGATAGAAAACGGTCGAGGGGTACAAAAGTTATTCAGTGATAAGCGCTGGACACACACACAGAACTATTCCTTTAGTATATAGAAGAGATACTAATAATGAGTTTATTAATTTTTTCATTTTCGATTTTCGAAATTTTTTTTCTGAAACTGTTAAAACTTTTTTAAACCAAAATTGGAAACAATTTTGCAGTGATATTGTATTAGGTAAATCCTGGAAAGCTGGAACATCAAACAATTTTTGAAAAGATGCTATCATAAATTAAAAAGCCAAACACTTTCCATCCAAAATGCTGGAATTTGTGCCCCATATAGCCTATTTTCGCTCACTTTCAAATTTTCGAGACACGCAACGCGGCACGCGTCGCGTGTAGCCAAAAATTGAATTTGACCTAGACTAGGCAATATGGGGCTCAAAATTCAGCATTTTGGCTGGAAAATATGAATTTCATGGTGTCAAGGGGTAAAAATATCGGGTTTTTGAGAAACTTGGAAAAAAAAATTCTTAACAAGTTTTTCTTGCAGTTCTTCTTCTACGCGCTCTCGTTCGGCACGTGTGGAATCTTCCGTCTGTTCCTCCACTGGAAACCCAAACTGCACATTCAATTCCGTGCCAAACTATGCTCCGTGGAGTCAGCCGACCTCGTCCTGGTCGTGGATTCCCATGACCGTCATCAAATCTGTCGAGTGTTCCATCGGAATCGGGACCAGGGCACCGAACATACCGTAGTCGCCAATCAAGACGGCTCCCTGACCGAGTTGGAAGATCTTCGCTGGTTCAACTACCGTAAGCTACAGTATACCTGGATCGACGGGGAGTGGAGTACCCCATCCAGGGCCTATAGTCATGTGACCCCAGGTGCTCTTCTAAAAGGGGGTGCACCTTTGAAAGAGGACGATGTAGCGTTGAGGAGGACCTATTTCGGTTGGAATGTGATGCCTGTGAAGCTGAGCCCATTCTATGAACTACTGTACAAGGAGGTGCTTAGTCCATTCTATATCTTCCAAATCATCAGTGTCACTGTCTGGTATATCGATGACTACGTCTACTACGCCGCTCTCATCATCGTCATGTCTTTGTATTCTGTAGTCATGACCCTTAAGCAGACCCGATCACAGCAGCGACGTCTACAGAGCATGGTGGTGGAGCATGATGAGGTGGAGGTGATTCGGGAGAATGGAAGAGTCTTGAAAATGGATTCGTCCGAAATTGTGCCAGGCGATATACTGGTCATTCCACCACAGGGATGTATGATGTACTGCGATTGTGTGCTGTTGAATGGAACGGTCATTGTGAATGAATCAATGCTGACTGGAGAGAGTATTCCGATTACTAAGGTGAGTGGGGTTAGCACATGGCAAATTTCAGAGGCGCATATCTCGAAAAGGGGCGGTGCTAGAGAAAAGTTTCCAACAGCAATATTGTTCAAAGTTAAATTCGAAACAAGTTTGTCGTTGAAAACTTTTGATTAGCTCCGCCCCTTTTCGAGACATGCGCCTTTGAAGTTGGAGTACTAAGTTAAAGCCTAATTGGGATTGGTATCACCAGAAAAAGAATTTTCTGTCAACGAAATTAGGTTTTGAAACAGTGAATTTCCGGACCAAAATTATTATAATTCCTAGGAAAAGAATTGTTGTTTTGAAATTTTTACAAACGGGACATTTACCACCAGAATTAGTCAAGTCAACTAAATTATCACAAAGACATTTTTTTGGAACAGAGCTTTTTTTGTCGAAAAATTCCAAATCAATTAGAAGACTAGTGTTTTTTCCCAAGCATGTAATTTTTTTGATAAGTAAGCGCAAGTTCAATGTGAAAAACTTTATCCTTCAATTTTTGAAATAGTAAATTAAAGGAGGTGGGAACTCTCGTTGTATTGAGACTCGTATTGAGACTAAAGAAGGGCCGGGCGCTTATAGGCAAACTGAGTCGGCGCACTTTCCCGGCCGCATAACGCAGTCGGTAGCGATGTTGGTGATCTGTCAGACCGACCTCAGGTTCGAACCCACCAGAGGTATTTATATTTGTAATTTCAGAGAAAATATTTTTTTGAGTTCCCCCCTCCTTTAAGCATAAATTTTTCACTGTTTCAAAAAAAAGGAAGAAAGATTCCGAACTTTAAAAGTACGATATTTTTATCCGGTTTTACAATTCCATTGTTGAAACTGTATAATGTCAGAGAAACGCCAACACCGAAAGTACTTTCAATTTTTAGGATAAATTTTTTCTGGTGAAACAGTAATTTTTCTTTTGTGTTTTATGAAAAATTTCAAATCCCTCTGGAAAAAATGTCTAGAAGCAATCAATTTTTCGAAAATCTTTTCTGAAAAACGTAGTCTATTCCCTGTATTCTCTCTTTCTGCTAATCAATTTTCTATGACGGTTCGAGTATTGGGTTTATTTTGGAACAGTAATTTTTGGAAAATGTTCTAATTATGAATTTTTTTCACAGTTTCCAGAAAAATTATGGACGGTAAAGTGAAATTTTTAAAGTTTGTTCGATCATCGCATTCATCTTAAAACAGTAACTGAATTTTCTTTAGGTTTCCAAAAAATACAGTAGAAAATGTACTGCCAACTGTTTTTCAAAGACGTTCAAAGACGAGTAAGTAACTTTGAAACACTTAGCCAAATACATGTTTGAAGGGAAACAGTGAATTTCGTACACAAAGTTGCTTTCTAAAACGATAACATAACGTTCAGAGACTGGACATTGAATACAGAAAGTTTTTTTAAAATGTTGAAATCCTTTTTTACTGTTTTAAAAATTATGAGGTTTCTTCAAAAAAGTGTTAGAGAGATAATGTACCGGGGGCCGGTATAATCAGAATAATTTTTTTTGATAAAAAAATGTTTTCTGAAAATCGAAAGATTCACAATGGAACTGTGACACTAATGGTGTATTTCAGTAATTATTTAATTTGAAACAGTAATTTTCTTATAATTCATGAATATTTTCGAAATTTGGTTTCCATGAAACAGTAAATGTTTACTGTTTTATGGGAAATATTTTCACTGGGACCTGAAATTTGAGAATATTGCACAAAGAAACATATAATCAAAAGTTGGTAATCTACTGAGAAAAAAATTTTCTGAAATCTTTTTTTTGCTGTTTCAGAAATTATTTTCTACTTTATTAACATAACTCAATTTTAATAATGCTCTTTTTGAGACTATTTATACAGCTCTTCTATGCGAAAAGCAATCCATTGACCAAATACGGGTCTTGGATTTTTCATGAACCAGACCTTCATCTCGAAAAAGTTAGACCACTTTTTCAATCATTTCGATCATTTTGTATGACATTTTTTCCTAGGTTTTTCTATAGGTTTGCGAACAAAAGCAGTAAAAATATTCTTTGCTAAAGTTTTCAAAATTCCAGTTTGTGATGCATAGCCTTAACAGAATTAAGGAAAGTCCAAAAGATAAAGTGAAAAAATTTGTGAAACTGTTTTTTTTCTGAGGAATATTCTCAACTTAACTTTCTGAATGAAGAAATGTTTTGAGAATTCAGAAGGCTGGTTGTTTTAACTGTAGCACTGATGATGAATTTAAAAAAAATATATTTTGAAACAGTGATTTTTCAAATGTTAGTTTCTGTTGAATTTTTCCATGAAAAAAAATTTTCTGTTTCATGGAAAAATTGTCTCCGCAAACTTTTTTTGTAAATATTACACTAAGTGACAGGAATGCAGAAACGGAAATTTCCAGGAAAAAATTTCTGAAATTAGGAATTTCGAATTCACCGAACATTGAACAACCTAAATAAATTATACCTGATTTTTCCCCGTTTCACAAAAATTGTTCAGTGAGGATCAATTTTTTCAGACAATCGTCCCATACCAAAAACCTAAATCAGTTTTCCAGAGCGCCCTTGCCGATGACGGTCACGAGAAGATCTTTTCCATGGAGAAACACGGAAAAAACATAATTTTCAACGGAACTCGTGTGCTCCAAACCAAGTATTACAAGGGACAACACGTCAAGGCACTGGCTATCCGGACATCGTATTCCACCACGAAAGGACAACTCATCCGGGCAATTATGTATCCAAAACCACCAGATTTCAAGTTTTTCAATGAATTGATGAAGGTAACATCGAATTTAAAGAGGAATACTGTTTCAAAAAACTTTTCTTCAAAATGGAATAATTTTTGAAACAGTAACAAATTAACTTTTTCGTAGCTCCGCCCCTTTTTGAGATACGCGCTTGTAAAGATGAGGCGCTCACTGCATGAGAATGAATTGCAGCTGGAGTTTAAAAGCGCATATCTCAAAAAGGGGCGGAGCTATCAAAAAGTGGTCAACTGGAAACTTGCTCAGAATAAAAATTCTTATATTTTTGCAGTTGACAACTTTTTATAGCTTCTCCCATTCTTGAGATATGCGCCTTCAAAGTTAGGGACCTCCGAGAGAGGGTAAGAGACGCAGAGAAAAGGAGGAACCTCCTTCTTTGCGTCTCCCTTTCTCTCGGCGCCTCCTAACTTAGAAGCGGTGTATCTCTGGAACCAGAAGAGCTAGAAAGAAGTTGTCAACTGAGAAAATGTGGGAAATTTAATTCTGAGCAATCTTGTAGTTGAATATTTTTTGATAGCTCAAACAAGAATACCAGAGTCACTTAAAAGTCACTAAATGTTAAAAAAAAATTTGATCCTGACTGAAAATCTGATGAAACAGTGAATTATGAATGTTCATTAGCTGTCAAAAATTAGTTTTTATGTGTTCTCAGGAGATTTGTTGCTTCGAAACTAATTTATCGCTGCGAAAACATAAATTTTAGACTCAGACTGAATTTTTCATCAATTTTTTCGCCGAAAACCTAATTTATCTAGAAAAACCTGATTTATCTCATTTCCCGTTGGCTTTATCAACAAATTGTCAACTACAAAGCTGTTCAAAATGAAATTTCAAGCAGCTTTGCTGTTGACAACTTTTCTGTAGCTCCGCCCCTTTTTGAGATATGCGCCTTTAAACTTAGGAGGCGCCTCCTTGTCTCTACTGTTTTTTGGAGGTCTCTAACTTTGAAGGCGCATATCTCAAAAATGGGCGGAGCTACAAAAAATTGTCAATAGCAAACTTGCTCAGAATTTCATTTTGAGCAATATTGTAGTTGACCACTTTTTTCTATCTCCATTCCAAATCAAGTTATACCCATTTTAGTTCGTCTACGTCCTTGCTGGTGTCGCCTCCATCGGATTCATCTACACCTCCTTCATCCTACTGTATCGTGGAAGTTCAGTGCTGAGAATGATTTTGAGAGCCTGTGATTTGGTCACAATTGTAGTCCCGCCAGCACTTCCAGGTAATTTTTTGTGAAAAAATTTTTTTACGGTTTCAAAATTTTTCATAAATATTTTCTAAAAAACATTCTCCTAATATTTTTTAATCAATTTATTTTTCAGCCGTCATGGGAATCGGAATATTCTACGCTCAACGACGTTTGCGTCAAAAGAGCATCTACTGCATATCACCATCAACTATCAATACGTGTGGCGCTATTGACGTGGTGAGTTGGTTGATCTACCGTAACCCGAGAGAATTTAGGAATTTGGAGATGAGAATAGGAAATTTGAACTCAGTGAATTGAGACGGTTCGAATGAGTATAATCATGACTAGGTTTTGGTAAATATTTAGTTTTGAATTACCCATGCGCCTTTAAACTACTGTATCTTGGTCAATTTTCGTCTCATCGACTTGAAAAATACATTAATGAAACAAGCAGGTCAAGAGGGTTCAGAAAAGTACCCACAAGCCCTAGTCCCAAACAATTTCAATTCCGACCCACCTATGCGACTTTAAAGTCGTGGCGAGACCCAAAAATGAAAATTTTTTAGAACTAGGGCTTGGGGGTACTTTTCTGAACCGTCTTGACTCCCCGATTTCAAAAATCGAATTTTTATTGAGAAGCGACCAATATCGACTGAGATACGGTAGTTTTTTCAAAATTGCTCAGAATAAAAATTTCTTGAAATTACCGTATCTTGGTCAATTTCAGTCGGATCGACTTGCGATGTAGATATTTGGAATCGGCACTCCAAGACGGTTCAGAAAAGTACCTACAAGCCCTAGTTCTGAAGATTTTCAATTTTGACCTACCCATGCGCCTTTAATTTCGTGGCGAGACCCAAAAATGAAAATTTTTCGGAACCAGGGCGTGTGGGTACTTTTCTGGGCCTCCTTGAATCCCCGATTTCAAAAATCTGGTTTTCAGAGAACCCCCACTGAACCTGTCCGAGATACTGTAGATTTTCGTGGTGGGGCCCAAAAATTCGAAAAATTCCAAAATTTCACGAACTCGAGCAATTATTATACTAATTCGAACCGTTTCAACGAGCTGAATTCAAATTTTTGGCCCAAAAATCTATAGAAACAAAAATAATTCCAGGTCTGCTTCGACAAAACGGGTACCTTAACCGAAGACGGACTCGATTTCTACGCGTTACGGGTCGTCGAAAATGCGAAAATCGGTGAGAATATTGTGCAAATCGCCCAGAATGAAACGTGTCAAAATGTGGTGAGGGCGATCGCCACGTGTCATACTTTGTCAAAGTGAGTTTTCGATTTTTTTTTGGAAATTTTTTTCTGAAATTCCATTTTCCAAAAAAAAAAATTGTTTTCCAGAATCAATCACGAATTACACGGAGACCCACTGGACGTTATCATGTTCGAGCAGACCGGATACTCATTGGAGGAGGACGACTCAGAATCTCATGAATCGATTGAATCTGTTCAGGTACCGTAACCCTAGATTTTTGGGTCCCACCACGAAAAGTACAGTATTTCGGCCAGTTTTTGTTGGATCCGCCCAAAAATCTAAATTTTAAAATCAGGAGGATGAGATGGTTCAGAAAAGTACCCACAAGCCCTAGTCCCGACTAATTTCAATTTTGACCTACCCATGCGCCTTTAAAGTCGTAGCGAGACCCAGAAAAAATAATTTCTCAGAATCAGGGCTTGTGGGTACTTTTCTGAACCGGCTTGACGTGCTGAACCTGACAATAGCATTTTTGTCGCTGAAAACTCGAAATTGGTCGAGATATGACTAAATTCCTGAACTTTTATTCTGAGCAATCCATGAAAATTACCGTAGCTCGGTCAGTGTTTGTCGGATCGATTCGAAGTATTGATTTTTGAAATCAGTGAGTCAGAACGGTTCAGAAAATTACCCACAAGCTCTAGTCCCGACCAATTTCAATTTTGACCTACCCATGCGCCTTTAAAATCGTAGCAAGACCCAAAAACTGAAAATTGTCAGAACCAGGGCTTGGGGGTACTCATTCGAACCGTCTCAACCTGTAGATCATGCGCATCATGAAATCTTCGCGATATGTCAAAAGTTAATCGAGTTATGGACCCATTTTTGAAATTTTCCTTCTGAGCAATTCACAAAAAATTCCATAACTCAGCCAGTTTTGGTCGGATATTTTTGAAAATTGGATTTTCAGAATTAGGGAGTCTAGACGCTCCAGAATAATACGTAATCTCTTATTCTCCAAATTTTCAGCCCATCCTAATCCGTCCTCCAAAAGACAGCACCCTGCCCGACTGTCAAATCGTCAAACAGTTCACATTCAGCTCTGGACTTCAGAGACAATCTGTTATTGTCACTGATGAGGACTCGATGAAGGCGTACTGTAAAGGAAGTCCTGAAATGATCATGTCACTTTGCAAACCGGAGACAGTACCCGACAATTTTCATGTGAGTGGGTGGGGATCAAATATGTCTAGTCTGGCCTAGAATGGCCTATGACTGTCCTGAAAATGCCATCTTTGAATTCAGAAGATCAAGACGGTTTGAATGAGTACAATCATGACTAGATTTGAAAAAAATTGTTTTTGAGAGAAATTTTGTTCTGCGCAAGTCTACAAAAATCAATGTCCTTCCGTTGATTTCGGGATTCTTTTCAGATTTTTTGGGATTTTCTTGTTCCACTTCACTTTAAAAGAATATAATCGTTTGAAATTTTTTTAGTCTTCCGAAACAATTTATTCTTAAGCAGTGAAAATTTCATTCTGGTTCAAACTCATTTGCTGTAAAAACGTCCCAACATTTTTTTTGATGTTTCAAATTTACACTGGAAACAGTGAGGTTTTGATTTGCTAATGTCGCAGTTGCCATCGCCGTTAGTTTTTTTCCAAAAAAAAAAAAGAAAACGGAAAAACAGTAGATTTCGGGTCCCATCACGGAATTCAAAAAATTACCGCATCCCGAAAATTTTTGCCTCGAAATTCATAAACTTCACATTTTTGGAATCAGAAAATTGAGAAGTGTTTTAAACCAATAAAAAATGTTTCAAATCAGGAAAAGAAAAGTTGAAATCCTCCGTGCAGTAACTTTAGAAGTTTCGATTTCTGAAACCCGGCTCCTTTTCGAAAACCTGTATCATCTGAAAAAATATTTTCTGTCCCAAAGAAAACTTTGAAACAGTGAAAGTTGTGAAATTCGCTATGTTTGCGACAAACTCTGAAAACCAGAAGTTCGAAATCAGGAGGTCAAGCCGGTTCAGAAAAGTATCCGCAAGCCATAGTTCTGGAAAATTTTTGTTTTTGGGTCCGACAGCAAATTTAAAAGCGCGTGGATTGGTCAAAATCGAAATTTAGAAGAAAAAGGGTCTGGGAGTACTTTTCTGAATCGTCTCGGCTTGATGATACCAAAAATTCAGTTTCAATCTAAATCTGAACAAAATTTACTGCGATACGGTAAGTTTCCAATTTTTTGTGGTGAGGCCCATACTTCCAAAATATGAAAAAACATGCTGAAGCTGGTAAACCGTTATGAAGCCTATTGAAAAAATGTTTTTTTCTGTTTCAAAAAAAATTTTCGAAACAGAAAAATTTTCAGAAATATTGGTATGGACGTATTTTTTCAAATGATCATCTTGTAATAATTTGAAAGTGTTCGAACCCAATAATGTCATACTTTTTTGAACCATCTCGACTTCCTGATTCTGAAAACCTAACATTCGTGACTTCAAATTCAAAATCGCCAAGATTACTGTAGAAAATCCTCCAATGTTTTTCAGGACATCGTGGAAGAGTACAGTCAACACGGCTATCGTCTCATCGCAGTGGCCGAAAAAGAGTTGGTGGTCGGATCGGAAGTCCAAAAAACGCCCCGTCAATCGATAGAGTGTGATCTCACCCTAATTGGATTGGTCGCTTTGGAAAATCGTCTGAAGCCAGTGACCACGGAAGTAATCCAGAAATTGAATGAGTGAGTGGTTTCTAGGGGTTGACAGTTCAAGGCGCATATCTCAAAAAGGGGCAGAGCTAACAAAAAGTTGTCAACTGAAAACTTGTTCAGAATAAAATTTCCAACTTTTTTCCAGTTGAGAACTTTTTTCTAGCTTTCTTAGTTCCAGAGATACAGCGCTCCAAAGTTAGGAGGCGCCGAGAGAAAGAGAGACGCAGAGAAGGAGGTTCCTCCTTTTCTCTGCGTCTCTCGCTCTTTCTCAGAGGTCCCTAACTTTGAAGGCGCATATCTCAGGAAGGAGAAGAGCTAGAAAAAAGTTTTCAACAGTAAAAATGTTGGAAATTTTATTTTGAGCAAGTTTTCAGTTGACGACTTTTTGGTAGCACCGCCCATTTTTGAGATATGCGCCTTTGAAGCTGGGGTATACTTTTCTCCCAAGAATGCATATCCAAAATACGCTCAAAATTGCTCAGAATAAAACTTCCCTCATTTTCCAGAGCCAACATCCGCTCCGTCATGGTAACCGGTGACAATTTGCTCACCGCTCTCTCGGTCGCCCGGGAATGTGGAATAATTCAATCCAAGAAGACCGCCTATCTCATCGAACACGAGACGGGAGTAGTCGACAAAAAGAATCGAACAATTCTGACGATCCGTGAGAAAGGAGAGCATCATACTCAGGAAAAACAGGCGAAATCAATAGATTTATCGAAGATGAGCAATAAGGATTGTCAGTTTGCAATATCCGGAAGTACATTCTCCGTGGTGACCCATGAGTATCCGGAATTACTGGATCAATTGGTTTGTGTCTGTAATGTATTCGCAAGAATGGCACCGGAACAGAAGCAGTTACTGGTTGAACACCTCCAAGAAGTGGGACAGACTGTCGCAATGTGTGGTGATGGAGCCAATGATTGTGCTGCTTTGAAGGCCGCTCATGCTGGAATTTCTTTGAGTGAGGCTGAGGCGTCGATTGCTGCTCCATTTACTTCCAAGGTGGGTGGTCTCAGGGGTGTGCCACATTTTCATCTAGAAAATGTGACAATTTTTGATAATGCTGTTTTTCGGAAAATGGAATACTATTTGCTGTTTCAGAGAAAATAATTTTTTTTGAAACAGTGAAATGTTCCACTAGATGCTTTATTACCGCTCTAAAAATAATTTTTCTGGGAATTCAACCCGTTTACTTCCAGTGTGTTTTTTAATGGAAATTTTTCGGAGAAAAATCCTGTTTCAAGACAACATAGGTTCCTGAAACAGTAAAAAAACATCATGACGGCTAGCGTGGGTGTCGAAAACTTCATGAGAATTTTATTTTACTTAGGAATAGAATCGAGGGTGTGTGTACTATTTTTGGATTAGTCCCTATTCATCAGAAAAATTTATCGAAACAGTAAAAAAAATTCGAGAATTTCTCAAATTAGGGAACGTAAATTTGAATTTTTTACTCTTTCAAAAAGTCTTTTTATTTTGAAAACTCATCGTTAACTAATGGGACTCTGTTGCCATGCTCAAAAATTATACTTTTGTAGATTTTCAAATAAAATTTTGTCAAAAATGATAACTTTTTTTGTAACAGTGAAATTTTCTCTTTCATTTTTTTTCGAAAATATACTGTTTTAAAGAAATAGAACTTCTTTAAAAAATGGTTGTCATCATTCCTGAGCTGAAATGCACTATTCGCATTAATTTTTGAATTTTCGACTAAATTTTTCATAAAGTAAACTCTTTTGAATTTGATGATTTGAGGTGACAGAATGGACACCATCTCTTAAAAATTCCCCTGAAAGAAACCGTCCTTCCGTTTAAAAAAGCGGCTGACAAACATACGGAATTTCGAGAATTTCTTTCGAGAATTTCTCATTTTCGGGAACGTTATTCTGAATTTTTTTTCCGAAAAACTTTTATTTTTTGAAACTTTAAAATATAATGATAAGATTTCGTTTACAACCTCAAGCTTTAAAATTTTATAACTTCCATAAATAGAATTTCTATTGGAAATTTCTAATTTTTTCGAAATGATAATTTGTTTTGTAACAGGGAAATTTTCTTAGGTTTCAATTATTTTTTCGCGAAAAAAGTGCTGGTTTCAAAAACATTTATACTTCAAAATAAAATATGATCAGTATCTACAAGACTAGGACAAGGCACATATCAATTTTTGAAAAACCATACGGTTTCAAAAATTTTCATTCTCCGCAAACCCTCAGAAAGCGTTGTTAAGATTTACCATCGTTCTAGTATTGATATTTTCCGAGATCAGGAGCTCATGGGTACTTTTCTGAAATTTTTTAGATCTTTAAGAATTTTTGGTTTAAAAATTGTATAAAACTCTAATATTCCTTCCGAAACGGTTTTTTTTGAGACAGTGAAAATTTTGAAAAAATTTTGAAACAGAAAAAATTTAACAAAAATATTCGTTTCATCAGTTTATTTTGATGAATTTCTTGTGATAATTTGAAAGCTTCAGAACCTAAGCCTGGTTATACTTTTCTGAACCGTCTTGACTTAATGAGACCAGATCAATATTGTGCATTTCCAAATTTTTTAAAAACGATACAGTGTGCAATTTTCCGAAGTGGGAAATTTCAATTTTTCTTTCTCGAAAAATACTGTTTCAAAAAATTGCACTGTTTTGAAAAACGATTTATTTCAGTCCTGAACTATGATTCTTTTTAATAAAAAAAACATATTTAAAAAATAAGAATTATTTCCAGGTAGCCGACATCCGATGCGTGATCACCCTGATCTCAGAAGGTCGTGCTGCCCTAGTGACCTCCTACTCTGCATTCCTCTGCATGGCCGGATACTCTCTCACTCAATTCATTTCAATTCTACTGCTCTATTGGATTGCCACCAGTTATTCCCAAATGCAATTCCTGTTCATTGATATTGCCATTGTGACGAATCTGGCATTCCTGAGCTCTCAGACCCGGGCTCACAAGGGATTAGCGAGTAGTCCTCCACCGACTTCCATCCTTTCCACTGCTTCTATGTTATCACTTTTCGGTCAATTGGCCATTGGAGCCATTGCTCAGATTATGGTTTTCTGTGTGATCACTACTCAGGATTGGTTCAAACCATTTGCTCCCGTGCACCATGATAATGATGAGGATCGGAAGAGCTTACAGGTAATTTTTTGGAAAAGTTGTGATAAACAGAAAGTCAGAGCATTAATAACCCTGAAAATAATGATTTTTGGCATTTTTTGAAACAGTCAAAAACATTTACTGCTTCAAAAAGTTTTCCAACTCCCCCATTTTAATGAAATTTCACTTCCATACACTTTTGTATTGCAGGGCACGGCGATCTTTTACGTCTCGCTATTCCACTACATCGTACTGTACTTTGTTTTCGCTGCGGGACCACCATACAGAGCATCAATCACTTCCAATAAGGCATTCCTTTTCAGTATGATTACTGTCACTATTGTGAGTTTTCGGGGGAAAAGAATGGGGGGTTTATGAAAGCAATGATAAGAGTATTTTCAAGTTTTCCTGGTTTCTTTTGAAACAGTAAGAAACTATGTTTACTGTTTCATGGAGTTTGGATAAGAATTCTTCAATCAAGTTCGTATTCTAGTGCTAGAATCTAGTTACTGAAAATATATCAGAAAATGATGAAGCAGTGGAATTTGTTTTACTGTGTCGAAAAAATTTCAGCATCCGATTTCAGTTTCAACGCTGATCGTTTTTTTTTTTGAAGCAAATGAAAAAAATTTGAGTTTCAAAATTTTTCATTCAAATTACAAAATCAATTTTTAGTAGCATTTTTCAAAACGTCCGAATAATACCAGATTAGTTCTTGAAAATACATATTTGCAGAAAGTTTTTTTGAAACAGTGAACATTGTTTACTTTTGCTTGGAAGTTCCCAAAGTTTACAAAATTGAGATTTGAGAATTCCAAGTTACAATACGATGCATGTGATTTATAATTTGAAACTCCTGTTGAAAAAGTGAAAAAGCTGACTTTTTTCAAAATTTTTTCTGTTTTTGCGAAATTTGAATATATTTTTTTTTGATCGTAAGTACAGTATTTGGATGTTATAGTCGTTGATACAAAACTGTTTCGAAAATCTTTTTTCGTTTTTACTATTTCATGGAACTAATTGACAAAAACTGGAAAAAATTCCAGCTGATTACCAGAAGAAACATTCCTTCATTTTTTTCAGAATTATTTTTCAAAAGATTTCCTTTATTGCAATAAACATCGTGAAAATTCAGAACTTCACCAGAAGAAATTTTGAAACAGTGAAAAAGATTTCAGAATTTTTCGCGAACTCGGAAGATTTTTTTAGCGTTTTTAGAATTTTTTCAAAAAAAGTAATTGTGATTTCAACGCTGAGAACTGTGAATTATATTCTTGAAACAGAAAAAAAAAAATTCACTGTTTCATAAAAAATTTGGGAAATTCATGTCTAAACCAATTCAATAAATGTGCAGGGAAATGAGCAGAACACTGTAATATGGAAAATTTTTCTGTTTCAGGACAGCTTAGGGCTTTTTTACAATAGACTTTGTGCAATACACACACTAGATTCGCAACGAAAAATTTTGAAACGTTTATTTTCAGGCTTGCATCCTTCTAGTTGTCTTCTACTACACACCTATCCAATACTTCCTGGGATGCCTGGAAATCCCTCAAATTTTCCGTTTCATTATTCTTTCAATGGCGCTGGCGACTGCAATTGTATCCATTGGATACGATCGATGTGTTGATTGGATTTCAGAGAAGTTGAATGAAAAGTTAGTTTTTTTTCGAAATTTTGGAAATTTAATGCTATGGCATTTGAATATTGAGGTTTTTTTGTAAATTTATTGGTACACAATTACTTTCTCAATAGAAATAACCATTATTATGAAAATCGCTAATCTCGAGAAATTTTGAAACAGTGATTTCAATTTTCAGACTGCGTCAAAGGCGGAAACGTGCATAATCATCTTTATATTTCTCAATTCTCTCTCTCTTTTCCCTTTTTCTATCAACTTCTAATTCGAATTCTTCCCCCCTGATTCATCAAAAAACTCATCATTTCATAATCATAATTATTTTTTTTTTCCCGAAATCAATTTCAAAAAATTCCCGTTTTTTTCAAACATTTCCCCGTTTTTGTGTCCCACTTTCCTGATAAAAACACACACTTTTACATGTATTCCATTCCATAATTTTATGATGGGTTTTTGACGAAAAAAAACACATAAATCTTGTTGTATTCAGTTAGTTTCTACAGTAATCTCGGTGTTAGGGACAGAAATTCCTTTTTTGAGGAAGCAAGTTTGAAACAGAAATTTTTTTGAAAATCAAGTTCAACATGTTTGTTTTTCAGAAAAAATTCTAACTTCACAAGTATTATTACATTTTTCCACAGTTTCAAAAAAATTCTCTTTTTCTCGAACAACCTAAAATCGATATTATATCTATTACAAGTTGTTGCAAATTTATCTTGTTTTTGAGTTTTTTTTTCTGAAGATTTTTTTCTAATATGTTTATAATAATACAGATACCTGAGCGTACCAACCACAGAATCAGAATACCAACGACAGAATCAGAACCTGCCACCTTACATTGGACTATTTTTTGAAACAGTAAAAAATTAATTTCAATGTTTCAAAAAATATTTTTACTCCCATACACGACCGTCAATTTGTTCCTGTGTTTGATTTTTAGGTAAAACATTCTGGCAGAGCACAGCGATCTTCTACGTCTCGCTATTCCACTACATCGTACTGTACTTTGTTTTCGCTGCGGGACCACCATACAGAGCATCAATCACTTCCAATAAGGCATTCCTTTTCAGTATGATTACTGTCACTATTGTGAGTTTTTGAGGGAAGAAATTGGAGCTTTTGATACATCAATAATGATCCCGAAACCAAGAAAATGAATAGAAAGTAATGCATTAAAGTTTCTGAAGCAGTAAAAATTGAATTCAAAAACGATTTAGAGAATTTTCATGCCGCCAGTTATTTGACGACTTATGCTCGAGTACTAAAAATGTAAGTTATTGTAAAAAAAAATTCGAAATTTTTGGAATAGTACACTCTTTTATTTTTACTGTTTCAAAAATTTTCTCTTCGTAGTTTCGAAAAACTGCATTCAATGACTTTCGTATGATTGAACCATTTTGAAGAAGAGTAATCTTGGTGATACAGACATCCAGACAGACAGTTGACAAAAAAATCTGGATATTCGGATATGAAGAAGACAGACAGCTAGATGACCGTACAGGCAGACAGATAGACAGACAGGTGGAGAGACTGAAAAGTTAATATATCCGAGTTCACTTAAAACAATACAAGGTAACTTGAAGTTTTAACAAGAAAACATTTTGAAGAAAAGACTCACTTTCCTCTGAAATGGGGAAATAATTATAAACATCTATTATTTCAAAAATTAGATACTCGAAACAATGAAGGGGGATTGAATATTTTCAAAAAGGGATTGTTGATGAGTTTTTTTGAAACAGTAATACAAATATTTCTATTGTTTCAAACTATATTTTTCAGCAATTTTTACTTTTTTCAGAAGTTTATAAGAAAGTAAATGTTCACTTCATTCAAAACGACATTTAGAGTGAGTAGCCGCTAACAGTATAGACGCTGGTTGGGTTTTTTGGCTGGTCGGGTATGAAAAAATTTACTGTTCCAATAAATTTTCCACATCCTTTATTAAAAACTGATTACAATTCTCACTTTGTCTGCAGGGCCCGGTAGTTGGAATTTTTTCTGTAGAATCGAAGTTCCCCAGAGTGGGAGAGTACTTTTTCGAAGATAATATTTTTTGAAAAGGAAAATGTTTTCACTGTTTCAAAAATTGTTCCAACTTCCACAGTTTTATTAAATTTCACTCCCCTCACGTACCGATTCGAAATTCTAAAAAACAAATTGCAGGGCACGGCGATCTTCTACGTCTCGCTATTCCACTACATCGTACTGTACTTTGTTTTCGCTGCGGGACCACCATACAGAGCATCAATCACTTCCAATAAGGCATTCCTTTTCAGTATGATTACTGTCACTATTGTGAGTTTTTGGGGGAAAAGAATGGGGTTTTTGGAACGAAAAAAAAAAAACGATTAACGGCACCTAGTGTTCTGGTACTAGTACTAAGAGCATCAATCACTTCTAATAAGGCATACCTTATTAGTATGTATTGAAATTTCAGGTTTCAAATATTTTTTTTATATACTTCTAATTGGAAGAAGGGACGATTAGCGATGAGAAATCAATTTTGAAGACCTTTGTTTTTGAAACACTGAAAAATAGTTTTTTCACGGTTTCATGGAGTTTTCAGAGTTTTTTTCTTGATTAGAATGTGGGAAATTGGAGGAGGGAGAAAAAACGTTATTAAAAAATAATTCGAAAATATAACCAAAACATTTTTTGAAGCGGGTATAATTTTCAATAAAGCGGCAAAAATTCCGAATGAATTCATAATTAATTATTTTGTATTTGACTGTTACTATTTCGAATGATACCATGCAGAATAGAAAAAGGAGAAAAAATTTCAAAACGAAAAAATTTGAAACAGTGAAAAAGAAACTCCAGAACTATTTACTGTTTCGAAAATTCACTCGTTAATATAGAGTAGAGTCATTAGCGCTATCATTTCATTCGGGAAAATCATTCGAGTGCTTTCAGAATTGACCCAACTCAAAAGATCATTCGCCAGAACATTTTTTTGAGAAAGCAAAAGTTAGAAAACAACAAATAATTTTTCGCTGTTTCAGTAAAATAAAATTTACTGACCCTCGATAAGAAATTTGTTTCCTGACAGTCTTTCAGATCACTTCTCTGTTTTTACGAGTGTACACAAGCTGGTGAGTTTCAGCTGGTCACTAGAGATAATTGAACATTCCTTCAAATTGTCGGAAACATTTTTTTCAACCAGCTTGCCGTTGGCGATGAACGTCGTGAGAATCCAGAGTTTGGTTGGGAAAATATTTTTGAACAGTAGAAATTTCGGAATTTCTTTTTTCAACACCCGATGTTGTATACAGAACGTTAAAAGCAGTGAAAACTTCAAAGCAATTTTTTTTCGAAACAGCAAAAATATAGTTCACTGTTTCATTAAAATATTGGATAATTCGTGTCTAAAGTGTTTCAATTACATGTGCAATATACACATTATGTGAGTTACAATTTTACTGTTTCATAAGATTTTTGGAATTTTCCCAATAAAATTTTTTACGATAAACATACTAGATCTCCTTAAAAAATGTAAAAAAGTTAAAATTTACTGTTCTATTTTCAGGGTTGCATTCTTCTGGTTGTGTTCTACTACACACCTATTCAATACTTCCTGGGATGCCTGGAAATCCCTCAAAACTTCCGTTTCATTATTCTTTCAATGGCTCTGGCGACTGCAATTGTATCCATTGGATACGATCGATGTGTTGATTGCATTTCAGACAAATTTAATGAAAAGTGAGTTCTCGAAATTTTGAAAATTTAGAAAAAGAAACATGTGTTTTTTTTTAACTATTTGTGGATTAAATAGTGCACTTTTACCATTTGGATATGAACCATCAATATTATTAACTTGAGAAATATTGAAATAGTACCTCTTCTATATACTAAAGGAATAGCTCTGTGTGTGTGCGTGTGTGCCGCACTTATCACTGAATAACGACCGTTTTCTACCATACTTGGCATGTAGTCATGGGTCACCGAGCGCTTCAATTCTATAAAGTTTGGAGCATGGGTTACTGTAGGAATACGGTAGCTACAGTAACCAGATGACTCAACAATAGCTAGAAAACGGGTTCGAAGTGCTCAGAATTGTTCCATTTTTTGCATGTACTATCTAAGGGACCCCAATAGTACACCATCAAAAAATGGTGGAGATTACTGTAGGATTACGGTAGTTACGGTACTCTGAAAACTCCACTGGCAAGCTCTAGATGGATAACCTTCCAGAGCATTCTCCCTCTTTCCAGAAACTTCTAGAAACTTCCAGAAACGTCAAAACATTTGATTATTTTGGCGGGAATTCAAATGTTCAAATTTTGGCGGGGATTCAAATCAGCAACATTTTTGGAAAACAGGAAGGAGGCTTGGGGTGCATCACTGCCCAATGATCGAAAATAAGGTTAAGCGTGGCAAATTAACCCCCCATTGAGGAGCGCAGCGACGAACTAAAAGGAGGTGAGCCGCCGTAGGCGGCGCCACCGACTGGTTTTTTACCGTTTCAGAAAAACACCTAAGTTTGACTCTGAGGAGAAGTTTCATTGAGAACCCTCCTTTTTCATACATAAAAAATTTTGACTTCGTATTGGAAAAATCAGATTTTGAGTTGTAGGAGAAAAATTTTGAAACAGCAAACTCACGTAGAAATCATTTCTGATTTACAGCAGACTTCGTTTTTTTCACTGTTTCGAGAGGAGAAGTATATTTCTGACTTTGGAAAAAGTTTTTTTATTGAAACGAGGATTCCGCAAATACTGTTATTGAAGCCCATGAGCTACTGGGGGGTCTTCAGGGGCTTTAATTACAGTACTTATGGGATATCAAAAAAAGTTGAGAGGTTATTTCAGACGAGTAGCGGAAAAAGTGGATTTCCTAATATAGAATGACTATTTTTAAACAGAAATTTTTTCCGAAAACAATTCGATTTTCAATGAGAAACATTAAAAGAAATTTGAGAAATTTATTTTTAAAAGTAATTCTTGAAACAAATTTTTTACTGTTTCAAAAATTATTATTTTTTCGAACTCTCAATAATCGATATTTTTGTTGATGGAACTTGTTTTCTGAACAACGTTTTTGAATTTTTTAGGTTTCTTGTATTTCGGAAATTTTTTTGTGAATGAATATTTCTCGAAACACTTTTTTTTCGGAATTCAGTTAAAAACAATTTACTCCAGAAATTACCGAAATAACGAAAATAGCAAGTTATAAAAACTTTTTTTACTGTTTCAGAAAGAAAAGTCAATTTCGACTCTGGAAAACATTATCAGTTCAGCAGACGTTTAGATTTCGGAGGAATTTCGCGACAACTATCGAAAAAAAAGATTTCCTATTCAAGGATAACAGTTTCGAAACAGTAAACTTTCCTAAAAATCATCATTTTTTGTTTTGCAGAGAAAATTTTCCAAAAAAGTATGTCACAAATATTATTACATTTTTTACTGTTTCAAAATTTTATATTTTTTCGATCACCTTAAAATCGATATTATTTCTGTTACAAGTTGTTGCAAATTTATCTTAGTTTCTGAAGAATTTTTTCTAATAGGAACGGATAAATCGTTTTCATTTTTGAAAGTATTCTGTAAATATCTAAGAATTTTTCAAACACTTGAACCTATTTTTACAGTTTCAGAAAAATATTTGATTTCCCTCTCCAGTAGGTTGAACAGTACCTTTTTGAATCTTGTTATATACCGTAATCTTCTACTGTAGTCCTTGAAACACGGACATACAGACAGACACACTATTGTGGTGGACATCTGGATATTACAGACAGCTTGACAGACAAACAGATATTCGAACATTTAGACATCTTGGACATCTGAACACAAGGACAGACATTTGGACATAAATACGGACAGACAGACAGACAGACAGACAGACAGACAGACTAGACACAGGGGGACAATATGCGACCTTGAAATCAGTTTTGTCTCAATTCCCTTACTTTTTCAAAGAAAATATGACAATTAAAAAAAGTAGTAAAGTGTCAAAGTTCTGTAAGACACTAACAACGAAAACAAGAAAACGAAGGTTTTCTTTTACTGTTTCATAAATATCGAAGCGGAGTATTTGTATTTAAAAAATCACTGGAACTGTTTTGGTCCTCGTTTTATTTATTTTCCTGTTTCTTCTGGATCTCAAAAAACGCGATTAACAAAATGTTGCTTGATATTCTTTTGGTGATATATTTATGGATATTCAGATACTTGAGCATACCTATGACAGTGTCATTAGAAACCCCTACCAACATAAACCGGAGTTTTTTTTTGAAACAGTAAAAAATTAATTTCACTGTTTCAGGATAATAATTTTCTCTCCATACACGATTGTCGATTTGTTCCTGTGTTTGATCTTTAGGTAAAAACATTTTGGCAGGGCACGGCGATCTTCTACGTCTCGCTTTTCCACTACATCGTACTGTACTTTGTTTTCGCTGCGGGACCACCATACAGAGCATCAATCACTTCCAACAAGGCATTCCTTTTCAGTATGATCACTGTCACTATTGTGAGTTTTTGAGGGAAGAAAATGGAGCTTTTGATACATCAAATATGATCCCGAAACCAAGAAAATGAATAGAAAAAAAGCCTAAAAGTTTCTGAAACAGTCAAATTTTTGTGACACCGGTTATCTGAAAACTTATGCTCGAGTACTAAAAATGTAAGTTATTGTGAAAAAAATTCGAGATTTTTGGAATAGTACACTGTTTTATTTTTACTGTTTCAAAAAATTTATCTTCGTAGTTTCGAAAAACTGCATTCAATGACTTTCGTATGATTGAACCATTTTGAAGAAGAGTAATCTTGGTGTTACAGACATCCAGACAGACAGTTGACAAAAAAATCTGAATATTCGGATATGAAGATCGACAGACAGACAGCTAGATAGACAGTCGTTAAGACAGAGAGACAGGCGGGCAGACTTTCCCGACTTTCGAATATACAGTCAGTCAGTCGAATTGGAGATGCGGACATCCGGAGGAATAGATAGACAGACAGACCATCTGAACGTTTGAATTTCCGGATCTGTGTACTTGAAGATGGACAATCAGACAAACAGACATACGGACTGACTGAATTTGAGAGGAGGCGTATATTGGAAGTTATGGACATCGCGATTGATGAGCAAGCAAAGTATCAGGATTGAAACCTTTTTTTCAATATTTCTAATGAAACAGTGAATCTTGAGATTTATTTTTTTTTTAATATTTCTCTCTCAAACAATTCCAGATTGGAATTATCTTGGGACTGAGAATTTCTTGAAAATGTTGAGATTCCAATTTTTTACTGTTTCATCAATGTTCAAGAAAGTGTATTCATCAAATTGAAACTTCATTGACCAGTTGTCGAGAATTCTCAATTGAACAAAAATTTGTTTTTGGAAAACACAGGAAAAATATTCGACACAGTAAAGTCATGAAATTTCGATATGTTTTGTCTGGAAATTAAAAAAAAACTGGATTATCGATTATTAAAACTTTTCGAAATTCCATTTTTTTTTCTCTCAAATTGAAACAAATACAAAATTTGGCTTAATTTCATTTTTTACATTTGAAGTTTACGGTTTCAAAACTTTTGAAAACTTTTTGAAAACTGAAAATGATTGCTGCGGGAACCCGATACTGTTCGGAAACCAAATATCTACACATAATGAATTTCTCACAGTAATTCGATTGTCATTTTTTCGGCTTTCAACTTTTGTATTTTTCTAAAACTAATTTTTTTGGAAATCAAATAAAATCATCCAACTAATAAAATAAAAAATAAATAAAAAAAAAATAAAATAAAATCATCCAACTAACGAAAAAAACAAATCAGAATTTTGGCAGGATTTTTTAAAAACAGTAATTTCTGAAAAAATTTCTTGTTTCAAATATATTTGTCGAGAAATTGAAACTCAAACACTCGATACTTGTCGAAACTTGCCTAAAAGTTCCTCCGAATTTTTTTCAGTGTTTGTCTTTCGCCAAAATGCTATGAAATTTTTATTCAGAATCAATCTTTGGGCTCTTTTTCGGAATATTAAAAAAAAAAACAAAAAATTACTGTTTCACTAAAAAATCTATCAAAACTCGGAAGTCCAAAATTTTCAATGGATTGTGGAAATTTTCAACCTAACATTTTCAGGTTTTTCCGAATTTCACATTGTCTGTAAAATTTTGAACACTGAAAACAAAAAAACTTTGTGGAATCATGATCGTTAAAATAAAAAACTTAGAAATTGCCAACGTTTCATGAAACAGTAAAATTTTATCAATGTTTCAAAAAAGAATCGATTTGATGGTTCCACTGTTTTTGACGTTGGAGATGGAATGACAACCACAAAAAAAAAATTCATGAAACACTCAAAAATGTGTCAAAACTGTGAGAAATTTGAAAAAAATTGTTCTGTTTCAAAGTTACTTCCGGCGAACTTCTGAGTTTCCATGCTGGTGTAACTGATTTTTTTTCTTGAAATGATTAAATTTTCATGTTCTGTTTCGATTTTTCTTTTTTCTACTGTGATTTTCAAAAAATATAAAATAAAAAAGTGAACAATTTTAGAAGATTCCCAATCTTTTCGTTTACTGAAGACAACAAGTCGCTGAATGAAAAAAATTGTTGACAGTAGTTTTTTTTATCGGAAGATCATACTGTTTCAGAAAAATAAAGCTTAATGCTCATAATTTCCAATGATTACTTCTGAGATTTTCATAATAATTACTAAAAACGTGAGTATCAAGTTTAAATTCACTGAAACAGTAATTTTTGAGGAGAAATTTTCCAGAAACTGTATTTTTCACTGTTTCATCGAAAATTCCAAAAAATGCATTCCCCATTATGTCAGTTGGTTTTCTATGAAGGGAGATGGACATTGAATTCACCTGGACATCTGGATTTTCGGACAAATGAGCTCAAGTACAGAGGGTGTTGAAAATAGACATACCAAATTTAAATTTGAATTTTTAGTTCTCATAATTCTTTTGAAACTGAAAACTTTTGGAGCATTTCTTTTTCGATGAATTTACGAATTTTCAATTGATCATTCAGTCATGTTGGGAAAATATGGATGGAACTAAGGCTTGTTTGCCGGACGGGGAACCCGCCGTCCGTCCGCCGTCCGCCCCGTCCGCCCCCCGTCCGTCGCCGTCCGTTTGCCGTCCGTTCGCCGTCCGCCTCAGAAACCGGAGGGATGGTTTTTTCAGAAAATTTTTTCCAATCATTTTTCTTTTTTGAACCATTTCTAGAACTCAATTAATAGTTTATTCGCCGAAAAAATCCAAATTTCGGCAATAGTTTACCAAAAACCGTAGAAAAATTCGAAAAATTGAGAAAAGTACGTGAGTTGACGTGAAATAAAAGTTTTATACACCATCACGTCAGATTGCAGACGGACGGCAAACGGACGGACGGCGGACGGGGGCGGACGGCGGACGGGGCGGACGGGCAATTCGCCGTCCACTTACAAGCCTTAGATGGAACAAAAAGAATGAAAAATATACTCTAATTTGAATCAATAATATTTTTGAAACAGTAAGTTTAGCCAAAAAAGTTCAGAAAAAAAAATATTTTTTTCACTGTTTCATCAAAACTTTGTAAAAAAAATGCACTGAGCCATTTGGTTGTTTCTTCCACCGTGAATTAAACTGAAAATGTAAAGAAAATGAAAATCTATGTTTCGGAATGCATCTCTAAGTTTTCTGTACTTGATGAGATGTCGTTCACATTTCTGATGTTCAAGTCCGAATTTTTTTTTTGCTGTTTCAACTTGAATTGTATTACAGTTGAAGGAACGGCTCTTCGTTATTTGCGACCCTGTTTTTACACCATAAAATATATCAGAAATCTGCTCCATCATTCCAAATTTATAATTTTTTCTCAAGTTGAGACAGCATAAAATTTTTTTTCACCGTTTCAAAAATTCGCTGAAAACCTTTTCTTCATTGTTTCAGCAGTAGAGGACAGCTATCTGAACCAAAAATTTTTTTTCCCTATTTCAAATAAATATAGTGCCACCAATTGAATAATTTTTTCATTGATTTCATTTTAGACTACAGTACGAAAGAAACTATTAGAAACAGACAGACAGACAGACAGGCAGAAACACTACTTAGACATCTGTACATCCTGATAACTGAACGTTCAAGAGTACATACAATCAACATATTTGGTTGAAACTGAGCCCAAGTATTTGAGTAACAAAGTCAAAATTTCTTGAAACAGTAAATTTTTTTCAGATTTGATCTTACTGAAACTTCAACCTCAATGCATTCTTTTTTCAGTGATACATATTTCCAGGTTCACAATTATTAACTTCATTTGGAACAGTAAATTTTGAGAGGTGATTTTCTGAGAACCAATTTTTTTACTGTTTCAAGAAAACTTCAAAACATGCGTTCGTCAAAGTCACATTCGATTTGTCTTATAGTAGATAGGCAGTTGGATATCCGGACAGACACATAGACGGAGCGCTAATAAATTTTAATTTAAATACTGCAAAGTTTCAGTTTGGGAATACATTTGAAACTGATAACCCATCAACAAAAAATATTTCGGGCACTCTCAGAAAAAATTTCGAAACAGTATGTTTTTGAAATGAAATTTACTGTTTTGGAAAAAGTCCTAATGGTTTCCATGAGAAATTAATTTCGTTCAATATAGCAATTTACCAGAGCATCTGAATGTCCGGATAATAGAGCATACACACAGACAGCCAAGGAGAATTATCATAACAGATTGATTTGCAAAGTTTAAGTTCGGAAAAAGCTGTGAAACTGTGAAATTTCTACGATATTTTTTGAAACCTGTTGGAAAACTGATGTGGATCTCATCAATGAAAACAATGTCTGAAACTGTCAGTGAAAACTTTGAAACGGTATAATTTTTGAAACTGAAATTGACTGTTTTTGGAATAGTCCTGATTTTTGTGTTACAGTTGTACAAGGTCCGCGAACACCGCACGCTGCAACACGCTGATGCAAAAAAAAACGTGAAAAACCTCCAAAAAAGTCTTCGTAGATTTTCTGTGCCACCACCTTATCTCAGCATTCATATATATTGCTCTTTTCATTTTTTTTATTTTAAACAGAGCAAATTTTCCTTCTCTGAAATTATAGCAAAACTTCTCTAGAAAAATGTTTCACCTAAGACAACTAGACTCATTTTTGCAGTTTCAAAAAATATTGTTCCATCAATCAAATTTTTTTTCATTGATTCCATTAGTTTTTCAAAGTTAAGCTGTCGTTAACGATACCAAAGAGAACTAACTAGCTTCTTGTGTTTCGAGTTCGTTTTACTTTATTTTGAAGCAGGAAGTTTTTTCGATTAATATCATCAATGCTTTTTTTTCATCAAGTTTGAATTTTCTGAAAAATGTAAATTATTAGGCCAACTTCTCAAAAAATTATTTTTCATCGCTTTTTCATGAGAATAATAAAAAAAATACATTCGTCAAATTCACATTTGATTTTTTTGTTCTGTTATTGCAGTTATCTACCAGGACAGCTGGACATCCGGAAATTAGAACATACATACAGACAATAGATTGGGAAGGACGAACAATTCGAAATGCAAAGTTACAGTTCAGAAAAACATTGAAACAGTAAATTTTCAAAAGTCTTTTTTTAAATCTTCCGCAACTGTGAGTAATTCTTTCATGTAACATATCAACAAAAATTTTTTGAACCCTGCCAGACGAAATGTAAATATTTTCGAAAAAAACATTCACAGTTTCATAACAGAAAGTAGATACGTCACTTCAGTTTCAGACCAGTATGTTGTTCGTCCTCAGTTCTGAATAAACTACATTTTTAATGTAGGAACACGGAAGCAAAGCTGAACTTCAAGACATGTTTTTTAGGACAAATCTGAATTTCTCAAAGTGTTACTGAATAGTCTAGCAGTCCATTGAAGTCTCAATTTGAAAAAATTGTTTATATTTTTGCAAAAATCACTGTTTCAAAAACTTTTCTGATGCAATTGTGGTAGACAAATACAATACCAATTTTATATGAGAATTTACTTTTGTTACAGTGAACGAAATTGTAATCGTTCATTCAAAACCTGACAGTTATGAACTTTTCCTGCAACTTTTCTTCCAGCCAATCGTCCGAGATTTCATTTGAAGTCCATGTAACGGTTTTAGCTTTATCAAATGTAACAATTCAGAATCAAGTTTTCGAATATTTTTTGAAACAGTTTTTCCACATATTATTAAATTTCACTTCCCATATAATATTTTCACAGATGTTCGAAAAAATTTTCCGTTTCAAGAACAAAGAAGAACATTCTGAGAATTCGAAAAAAAACAATAATGCTTTGAATCTGAAAAAAATCATTGTTCCAATTTTCCAGTTGTCATCTAGAAATTTGAAAAATTTTTAATGAGCCACTTTTCTACAGTACTTTTGACTGTTCCCTTCAATTTGCAAACGAGCATTACCAAAGAAAAACATTAGGATCACTGGTTCTGGATAAGGCTTGTTTGCCGGACGGGGCGGACGGGCAATTCGCCGTCCAAATACAAGCCTTAGTTCTGGAAGTCTTCGAGACAGTAAGTTTTTTATAATATACGATAGATGCTTTCCATTTTTTATTTAAAAAAAAGTTTGCTGCTTCAAAAACAAGGTTTAAATTTCTGTATAATACAAAATAAACATTGACAAGTTAAACCATGGCGTAAAACTGTTCTAGTAAGCATCAACTGAAAACCAGCTTTTATGTAAAGCAGGAAAAAATAATTACTGTTTCAAAGATTAAAAGTTTTTTAGAAATCTGTTTCTTTGTCGTTTCGATGACATGCTTCCACAGTTTTCTATACTCGAACTATTAGGAATACTGAAAGACAGGCAGACACAGGGACAGGCTGACTAATTGGAGATCAGGTCGTAGAAACAGATAGATTTACGGATGCATATCGAACAAGTTTAGCTTGATAGAAAAGTTTGAAACTAATTCATTTTTTTGGAAGAAAAAAACGACAGACAAGCTGTCTGAACATCCGGATATCCGGAAAACTGGGCGTTCAGGCGTGATTACAATTAAAAAACACTAACGAACTATTTATGTTTCAAACTTGTTTCAATTAATTTTGAAACAGGAAAACATCAATCATGTAATAATTGTTTTTTTTTTTTGAATTATTTTTCGATTTCCAAAACAAAATCGAAACAGTAAACCAGTTAGAATTCAATTTCAATCATTACGTTTACGATACACCCAAAACTAACATCATTAATTGAGGCAATAATAACAATGAATTCTGAGATGGTAATTTTTTTTTTAATTTACTGTTTCATAATTTTCAAACCTGACCCTCAAGATTTTCAGAGTTTGTTTCACGGTCCAATATTTCTTTTGTTCTATTGTTCTAAATTCTTTTGTTCTTAACTGTTCAAAAAGTGTTTTTTTTTTCTTGTTTTATCAGAGTCGCAAACATGTATTCATCAATTTTATATTTGATTCATTATTAATGCTTTCCGGTGAGTTAACATCTGGATATCCAGATATCCCAGCAAACAGACAGACATACAAACGGGAGAGTAGAGTTTTGTGATCAACAAAAGAAGATGAAATCCAGTTTGGAAAATAATTTTAGTTTGAGGAATGATAGCACAAAATGGAGGGATTAACGACAAAAACTGCAAGAAAAAGGCAACAGTTTTCGAAACAGTAAATTTTTAGGGAGTATGTCCAGAATATTTTTCACTGTTTCTTCTCAAGTTTGAAAAGTGAATTGAATAACTTATTTTGTTCCAGCAATATAAAAGTCTTGGAAAAAAAATCTCCAGATGTACTGTACTTGAACACATTTCCTTGTTTTTTTTAAATTTTTTTTTTTTTCACTTTATTTTTTTCATTTATCAAGAATTTTTGTTCATTTTCTTCTCCTTTGTTCAAAGCAGTTATATACCCGTTGCGCTATTACGAGTAAAATTTGAAACAGGAAAAACAATTATCGTTTCAAAAATTATTCCAACTTTAGTTTACTCTCGATCATTCCGCCGGCCAACTTAAAAACGCAGTGAAAAGTAGGTTCCTTTAAAACCACGAATAAACTTTGAAAAAAAAACCTTTTTTGAAACAGAAAACCCTTTCACTGGTTCAAGAAAATTTGAGAAAAAAATTTGAAGACATCAAGAATATCACTTTCGATTACTCCGCGGATCAACTTGAAAACGCATAAAATAGTGGCTTCACCTTAAAAAAAGATTTTGAAACAGTAATTTTTTTCAATTTTCTTGAACTGCTAATGAGTAATTTCAGTTTCAATCAGTGCTTCCAGTTTTTCGCTATAGATTCAGTGGAAAATCAAGAGCAACACAAAAAAATTTATTTACCGTTCCGATAAAAATGTATGCCCACAATCCAAAAAAAATCCATTAATCCTTCTTGGATTGTTGCTTTCATAAAAACTAGCAGCGTCTTAGCTATTAAAATTGGATTATGCCAATAAAAAATTCAAAACGGTAAAATCTATTCCGAAATGAATTTACTGCTTCAAATTTCAATTACCGTTTTGATACCGTAAGATTTTTAATACTCTCTCAGGACACGGTTCATTTTGAAGTTATCAAAATGTTTTTTACTATTAAAACATTAGAATAAAGTCACTTCAGTCGGCCACGTTTCGAAATTTCAAACGACAATTGAAATATACTGCTCAGAACTAGAAGCACTAGGGGGACTAACAGATGATGGTTGGAATAGGTGAAAATCGAGCGAATTGAAAACAAGATTTGTATACTGCAGTAAGGAAACACTTTTCTAGTTGAAACAGTAACGTTTTACTCTTTCAAAATTTTCTAGAAAAATTTCCTGTTTTTTTCTAGTTCAGCTCGTGATTCTTGATTTTGGTAATTAAGGAATGATGATGATTATGCTATTGTAACTCCGAAAAAATAATAACAATTTTTGGAACGGTAAAAAAATGATTTTTACTGTTTCTTGGCAATTTTTCGAACAGACAATTCGAAAACCGTTTAGCTATTTATGAAAACAAAGCTATCACCGTTTAAAAGTCGACAGTTCACATGTAAACTTTTTTTGTGAAACAGCAAACTTTTTCTGATTTTTACTTTTTTATTACTGGATTTTGAAGGGTGTTGATCAGTAATACGAGGATGCTCGTGTGTTCCTCGATACAGTTTTTCTGCGCCTTTCATGCAGTCTTTTTAATATTGAATCACTATACTCTGCACATGTGGGAAAGTGGGAGATAAGTGAATTATCATCAACCTGAGCTGTCTTGTTTCTCAGCTTCAAAAATTAGAATTTGAAGGGAAACTTTGAAAACTTGAAAATTTTTCAACACCGCATGGTGAATAGCCCAACCCCAGTGTGAATTATTCTAATTGGCCACTTTATATTAATTTTCAAAAGCATTCTGAATATACTGCACAGAATTTGCAATATTTTTCTGTTCGAAACAGTAAACCTTTACTGTTTCAAAAATTTCTGAAAAAAAATTCTGGTTTTTTTCCAGTTTACTTCCTGATATTTCCGAATCATCGAAATTTTTTTCCAATTTTTAATCAACTTTAGATTTGGAGCCATTTCTGGAATTGTGCTATCGTAATTATGTGAAAATGACAAGAATTTTTGAAGCAGTAAAATTTTTTTTGCAGATTGGATTTACGTTCCGAGTAATACTGGCCCAAAAGCCGCTGCACATCAAGATGATTTTTGAAACAGCGAACATTTTCCCATGTTTTCTACTGTCTCAAAAAATTTTTCATGCTGAATTTTGTGATTCGAGCATGTTCATAACAAAATATCACCCACAACACAATTTTAAACTTTTTTCTTCCAGTGAAACATCAACTGCAGTGTACGAAGAAATTTTTTTCCTGTGTCACGACAATTCTCTCTTATCCCATCATCTCTTTTATTCACGGAACAGGCAATAACTCTCGGAATGAAAGATAAAACAATTTTGATAACGGAAACTGCAACACTGTTTCTAATGAAACGATTTTCATATGAAAAATATTGTGAAACAGTGAAAATATTTCACGGTTACAATCCATTTTATAGTCAAATTGGAGTTTCAAAGGGAGATCTCTACTGATCTGACACAATTTTTGAACCTGTTAGAGTAATGGAAACAAGACACGATCAACTAGCCAGCTCAGAGAATATTAATGAAACAGTAAATTTTCCTTTTTTTCAGTTTTCTGTTCTTTTTTTGCCGAAAAAAATTTCTCATACTGTACTTCCACAGTTCTCCATAATTGGACGAACAGACGAACCGATGGACATGCAGACAAAAGAACAGACATACAGAGTTCGTTTCTTGGACATCAGGATATCTGGATATTGGGACATACATATAGACATATCGGTATATATTGTCAGAGGGTACACCATACCTCAGTTCCGACCCCGAGGCGCCGCCCACTTCTCTGTGTCTCCAGCATGGAGAGGAACCAGGGGAAGAGGAGGTCGAGGCAGTCGGGCTGGAGAGAAGAGAGGAGCATGAGGCTCCCTTGAATCTTTATCTTAGAAACTCTCTTTCCTAGTTATCTTTAGTTTATCTTTATTTTACCTTTTACATATTTTACCCTCTAAACCCTTTTTATTGTAAATATCCTTTTTATCTCTTATTCCTTTATTTGTATTTGTACTATATTTTATCTTATATTTTGGCCTATAATAAATTAGTAGTTTACCTCAAGTCTTCGGTTTTATAATACAGGAAATAAAATTACTTAGATGGTCCCCCACCAGGTACCATTCTAACAATATGCAGACGTATTAACGGAATAATAAGAAAGTTCTGAAATTTAGAAAACATTTGAAACAGAAATAATTTTTTCTGAAATTTCAATTAACATGGGAAGTACCCGAGGTGAAACGCGGGGATTCCTTAGATATTTTGTGTATAGACACCCCTTGGGCTCACTAACACAAAACCAGAAAATTAGCGGCCCATAGGAGGTTCTCCCAGAAATACGATAACATGTGTATTTTTACATGAAAAAGTCACTGAGGAACTTCAAGATATCATAACTTTGTTTATTTTTGAGCAATCTGGTTGGCTTTTTAACCGATCGATAGGGTATTGCAAGGACTACAAAAAAGTCAACTGGACCCATATCCGATCACTCACACCCGTCTCAATATATCGAAAAAAGTAAGAATGTAAGGTTCGGATGAAATCAGTAAGTGCCCATTTTTGGAAAAACGTATTCGGGAGACCATCACCATTCGGTTCCCCGTAGTTAATAAGGTGCTTATACGTATTCAGATATATACCTTCGCTTTCATTTTCGAGACTTATTT
>GL380132.1:38422-79111 GCA_000143925.2 Caenorhabditis brenneri
CTAAAACACAATCTACGAACTTCGAAAATTTCAGTTTTTCGTCTTCAGAACGTATCCCTATACGTGGAAAGTGGAAATTTTTTGAAACTTTTCAGAATAAGTCTCGAAAATGAAAGCGAAGGTATATATCTGAATACGTATAAGCACCTTACTGACTACGGGGAACCGAATGGTGATGGTCTCCCGAATACGTTTTTCCAAAAATGGGCACTTACTGATTTCATCCGAACCTTACATTCTTACTTTTTTCGATATATTGAGACGGGTGTGAGTGATCGGATATGGGTCCAGTTGACTTTTTTGTAGTCCTTGCAATACCCTATCGATCGGTTAAAAAGCCAACCAGATTGCTCAGAAATAAACAAAGTTATGATATCTTGAAATTCCTCAGTGACTTTTTCATGTAAAAATACACATGTTATCGTATTTCTGGGGAAACCCCCTATGGGCCGCTAATTTTTTGGTTTTGTGTTAGTGAGCTCAAGGGGTGTCTATACACAAAATATCTAAGGAATTCCCGCGTTTCACCTCGGGTACTTCCCATGTAAGAGAATAAAACTCACTCCGGAAACGATGATAATTATAAAACTAAAAAATATTTTTTTCTCTAAAACAGTAATTTTTTTTTTCAATTTTTGCTCACTGTTTCAAGAAAACTGTGTCTCAATCCAATATATTTTTAATGCTCATTCCTCGTGTCATACATAAGAACATGTCCGTAATTGAACCAATTATTATCGGCTCATGAAACATACGCTTTGAAAACGTGAAACGCTTTTTTTGTCAATTACTGTTTCAATTTTGTTATATTTTTTTTAGATCTTAGGCTCCGCCCCCCGAAAATCGAAAATTGAGAATCTTCGCATTTATAGGAGTAGGCAGACAACGATAAAATTTAATAAACGAATCGTTTGTATGGGAAAGACAGCATATCTCGGTGAATTTTGAAGCAATCAAAGTGTTTTCAACGGATCAAAAAAGTTAAATAATTTAGTGAAGATGGTTTTAACTGATCTCGGTTTGAAAATTCTAAAGCCTACCAAGGTGTAATGCTCACAAGGGAATCGTTTTTAGACATGGGTTGGGAATTTTCTATAAATTGGTGGTCTAAAAGTAGAGGCTTCTGTGAGTGGATTCTGAAATTTCTAGCCCTCACTGGGGCCTGTGAGTCTGGAAATCTTCATCTGAAAATCTGACTCCGCCCCCTCATTTTTAATGCGTTGTCGACGTGGCGCCCCCTCTCTGCGCGTCGCACTCTCCTCACTACCCGGCAAGGCAGCGGAATTCGATGAGCGGTTGGCTGCGGGGTTGTGGTTTAGTACGGTGTGCGAGAGGTCTTGGGTTCGTTTCCCCACTATGAAATTCTTTTTTGTTTTTTTGTTATTTTTCAGTTTTTTGATAATTATTCATTTATTATTACTTTTTTCTTTCTTTTTCCAAATTTCGGACTGATATGGAATTAAAAAAAGTAAAAATTAACCAAATGTAAAACTAATGTCTGGAATTTTCAAGAAGCTTCTGGAACAACTTCAGGAATTTTCCGGAACAAAATTTGAAACTTTCACGAGAAAGCCAATAGGATGGCTGATTTGGAGTTCATCTCACAGGAGTTGGAAAAAGAAGTGCGAAAGCATATTGATGAAGGCCAGATCATTCATTACGCAACTCTACGTTTTTTTGTTTCGGATATCATCAAGCGGAACAACATTCTCATCGAAAACTTCAAGGTGTCGGATAGTTGGCTCACTGGCTGGAAAGGACGTTTCGGTTTATCATCTCGTAAAATTACGAAATTTGTTGCTCTTGTGAAGCACAAAGATCGAGCTCTGATCGAAAAAGAGTCGAAAAAGTTTGTGGATGAGGTGAATAAGAAAATGCGATCGTACAACCAAGCCAACATTTTCAACGCCGATCAAAGTGGATTTCAGCTGGAGATGACCACCGCAAGAACTATGGCCTTCACTGGAGTCAAGGACGTCCATTGTGTTGTTCAAAACGTCTCGGCCACTACACACCCCACTTCACACCTCATCAACTGTTATTTCCTCGGGATCTGGATAGGGACTGTGCAAAAGCAAGATGTGATTTTACTCCAATGATCAAATGTATCTATTGTGAGAAGCCGTTTTGTTTCCGTTGTTTTTTCGTGAAGTATCATAAGTGTTGTTGACCAAATTTAAATAAATGTTTTTGTCGGAAAATCACTTCTTTGATTCCATATCAGTCCGAAATTTGGAAAAAGAAAGAAAAAAGTAATAATAAATGAATAATTATCAAAAAACTGAAAAATAACAAAAAAACAAAAAAGAATTTCATAGTGGGGAAACGAACCCAAGACCTCTCGCACACCGTACTAAACCACAACCCCGCAGCCAACCGCTCATCGAATTCCGCTGCCTTGCCGGGTAGTGAGGAGAGTGCGACGCGCAGAGAGGGGGCGCCACGTCGACAACGCATTAAAAATGAGGGGGCGGAGTCAGATTTTCAGATGAAGATTTCCAGACTCACAGGCCCCAGTGAGGGCTAGAAATTTCAGAATCCACTCACAGAAGCCTCTACTTTTAGACCACCAATTTATAGAAAATTCCCAACCCATGTCTAAAAACGATTCCCTTGTAAGAGTTTCGCTAAGGTCTGTTTCGTTGTTTGGTCCGTAGTAGTTGACATCATTGTCACGGTAATGGTAGGAATAGCCCTCATTTTTGGAGTGGCGAAGTTTTACATTAGTCCTTGGCTTGCCTCTGTTCGAGCCAAATCGGAGAATCCGGTACCATCAACCTCGGAGGCACTTAACGTGGGTCAGTATTCGCCCACCAGAGTAACCTCCCCGGCTTGTAATACTGGTCTTCCCTCTTATGAGAGAAGAAACATAACTCCTATGCCAATCCCAGATTGCACCAGATCCATGAAAAGACTTCAATCACCCTCCATTAACGTTCTCAGTTTCACTGACTCTAAATACTTTACAGCACAGATTCCAGTCCGAGTCAACGGGATCTCTTTTTGGGCTCTCGTTGACACCGGAGCTGGCTTTACAGTCGCCGGACAAGAAATTTGTCCACTCATTGGAGTCTCAAGGTTGAACCCACCAACGGTAAACCACGCACTTGGGCTTGGTGGGAATGAAGTCGGAATGGCCGGCTCAGCAACCGTCAAATTCGAGATCGGTTCCTACACCATCTACCAGAGTACCAACTTCACCGCCGGACAGTGTTGCCCTGAAGGCGTCAGCAACTACGACTTCATCCTCGGAAACGACCTTCTATCCCGCTTGCCGAAATTTTTCCTGGACTACACCAACGGCTACTTCGAGATTGGAAATGAGAAGTTACCGCTTGGAACCCGGGACAACAGGAACATCTTCCCATGCCGGTATGACGTGCACGTAAGTAGGGATACGGTAATACCCCCACGGTCCGAGGCTTTCGTGAAATGCGTAGTTCCCCTAAGTAAGGATCACCAAGATCTAGTCCTTCTTTCCCAAACTAACACGCTTTTGAACCAAGACCTCATAGTGGCCCCATCCATCTTTTCGGGAGAGAATCCAATCCTTCTAGTAACCAGCCCCACAAATGAGCCAAAAACCCTGTACGCTAACACAACCGCAGCTACAGCAACTGACTTGAACCAAGAAGATGAATCCCCTTCAGTACTTTACTACTCCTGACCATCACCGTCAAAAGCGAAAACCGGTGGTAGAAGATGAAATTGAGTTAGATCCAGAATTCACCATTGATTTGTCCCAAACTAAAATAACAGAAGAAGAAAGACAGGTCCTAACCGATCTCCTCAACGAATTTCCAGATGCCTTCTCTAGGAACAGCTATGACTTAGGTAGTTCTAAAACCGAGCCAGTCCACATCTACACAAATACCGAAGTACCAGTAAAGGCCAGACCATACCGAGTTCCAGTAAAATACCAAGCCGAGTTAGAAAAACACATTAACTCCCTTTTAAGATCAGGTAGAATAACTGAGAGTAACACACCATGGCTTAGCCCGATAGTACTAGTTAAGAAAAAGAATGGTTCACTTAGAGTATGTCTAGACTTTAGAAAACTTAATGAAGCAACCATCCCTGATAACTTCCCACTCCCTAGAATAGACGCTATCTTAGAAAGAGTAGGAGGCTCTAACTACTTCTCTAGTCTTGACATGGCTAACGGTTACCTTCAGCTTCGCCTAGATCCTGCTTCCTCGTACAAATGTGGTTTCATCACTGAGTCTAAGGTTTACGCCTACACACACCTTCCTTTCGGACTGAAATCAGCCGCTTCTTACTTCCAAAGAGCACTAAGAACAGTCCTAGGTGGTCTGGAAGACGAAGTCCTAGTGTACATTGACGACATCTTGATCTTTAGTAAGACTTTCCCCGAACACATCTCCTCAATTAGGAAAGTACTTACCCGGTTTCGAGACTTCAACCTTAAGGCATCCCCTAAGAAATGCGAGTTCGCCAAAGACTTCATCACCTTCCTAGGCCATGAGATCAACAGAGACAACTACTCACCAGATAAGGCAAACGTAGCAAAAATCGTAGAATTTCCGGTTCCCTCCAACATCAACGAAATCAGGAGATTCGTAGGAATGGCCGGCTTCTTCAGAAAGTTTATCCAAAACTTTTCTGAGATGGCCGAACCGCTTACTCGTCTAACAAGAAAAGAACAGAAGTTCGTTTGGAATGCGGAACAGCAGGCCGCTTTTGAGAAACTCAGAGACTCCTTAGCCTCCGAACCCATTCTTGGTTTCCCAGACTACGACAAGCCTTTCCACATCTTCTGTGACGCAAGCGCCGTGGCTCAGGGAGCAGCGCTAATGCAGTCCCGACCGGACAGCGAAAAGGACTTCTACGCCATCGCCTATGCCAGCAGAACTTTGTCTGATCCAGAAACTCGTTGGCCAGCCATCCAAGTTGAAATGGGAGCCATCATCTTCGCCCTCCGACAGTTCCGTCCGTACATTTGTCTCTCCAAAATCATTCTTCACTCCGATCACAAACCGTTGACTTTCCTCCTTCAGAAATCCAAGACCCACGACAATCTAGCCAGATGGCTGATTGAGCTACAGTGTTACGACATCACCATTGTCCACATTGACGGAAAGAAAAACACGGTCGCAGACTGTTTGTCTCGAGCCCGCGAAAACGAGGATCCCACAAAACACAGTGAGTTGAAAGACATCGTTGAGTTCCCCGTCTGCATGAAAGTCCATCCTAAAACCACCAGTAGATTAGCCCTAACTAGGAAAAATCGTCCAACCGCTTCGTTAGATATCGTCCAGGAACAAGAGAAAGACCCAGACATCCTAGCCATCAAAAATGTCCTCCAGAACAAATCCCCTCCGGAATCCCTCTCAGAAACCCTATCAACTAGGTTAGCTCTTTCGACTCTAGCAGCAAACGGTACGGTGATTACTAAGCCTTTTCCCACTAGCAAACGAGACGTACTCTACGTCCCTAAGCAGTTGACCGAACTGATTTTCGAGGCTTTCCACGAGAGTTTCCTCTCAGGCGGTCACTTCAACTGGAAGAAGACCAGAGCCAAAATTGGACGCAAGTACTTTTGGCCTAACATGGCGAAAGAAATCTTGGAACGAAGCAGAGCTTGCGAACGATGTCAAGTGAAGAACTCCCCAGTCCCGGCTTACCGCGAGAAATTACTCACCGTCACCACGTCCAGAGTTTTCCAGAAGGTAGGCTTAGACCTAACAGGACCGCTAAGAACAACAGCCAAAGACAACAAGTACATCATGAACATTGTCTGCTGGTTCTCCAAGTTTGTCATATCAGTCCCTCTTCCGGACGCACGTGCTGACACAGCCGCTCGAGCCCTGCTTACTGAAGTCGTACTCAAGTATGGTGCTATGACCGAGATCGTGACGGATAACGCAAAGACTTTCACTTGCCAAGCATTTGATAAGTTCTGTGAATCCTTGTCCATCCAGAACCACAAGAGCATACCATATTGGTCCAAAGGCAACGCCGCCACGGAAAGAACATTCCGCACCTTTCACCAGCTTACATCCAAATATGTGAACAAAACACATACTGATTGGGATATCTTCTTGCCAGCTCTCACCTTCTGCTATAACACAACCATTCATAGCACAACCGGTGAAACCCCTTTCTTTCTCATGCATGGCCGAGACCCGATCTTCAGCATCGACCGCATCATCGAACCCTTTCCAGAACAAAACCCAGACGCCGAGCCGAGCGAAATTGAGGATTTCCGACAAGAAATGGTAACCATCATTAGAGAAGCTTGGACTCACGCTAAGGAACAAGCCGACAAGGCCAGAGAAACGTTTTCCACTAGTTATGAGCCCCTAGTCAAACCTTCCATCATAAAAGTAGGCGATAGAGTTCTCATGAAAAACTACTTCTCTAAGAAAAACCTCTCTAGGAAACTAGTTTTACCTTGGGTTGGTCAGTATAGAGTTTTAGAAATTAATCGGCCAGAGGCCTTAATTCAGGACATCTCAAACCCAGGTAAGCCACCAAGAAGGGTCCACTTGGACCAGATCAAGAAATTCTGGGAAATTTCTGGTCCGGCAGCAACCTCAACTGCAGAGGATACCGAAGTCGTCCCCGACGAAGAAGACGTTGCTCCCGAACAAGAAACCCTGGCTCCTCCAGCTCCAGACAGCGCTGAACCAGAACCAGAGCAACAACCTGAACCAGAACAACAACCGGAACAAGCAGAACCAGAGGTGGTCCCACCACCAGAAACACCCGAAAGCCCCCCTCAAGCAGCGGAACCCCGCTACAACTTGAGAAAGAACAGACATCCCCCAAACCGTCTTTGAATCCTCTCCTCCCTCTCACAATCATTCTTAATACCCCTTTTCTTGAAAACCCCGCCCAGTAAGCTATTGCCACAGGTTCGAAGTACCTTCGGCGATCACTCGGGTATCAAAATTTCTCGAAACTCATTCAATCTATCAACTCATATCCAACTCTATATCGTCTCTCTCACCGTCTCCCTCCCTTTCTCCGTCTCATCATTAATATAGTGCTAACCATCCTCCTAACTCATTGGTGTTACTGTTCTCTTTCCTCCTAGCAGCGTATTACGTCACCCAAGACGATTCTCTACGGGTCAAGTACCTCCCCTCCCTCCCACCCAACTCCACACCAACATACACACATACATACGCCATTCCTCCTTCTTGTTTTCCCGTTGATTGATTTTCTTAAGCCCCTACCAATTAACTTCTAATCTAATGTTTTCAGAAGATGAACCGCAATCAAGTATACCATCCATTCCTCGTAGTGGTCACCATCACCCGCATCAACAACCCCCGACCACCCGAGAGCCGCACCACATACGACGTCTTGGTGGAGATCGCTCCCGGAAGCTCACTCCCCGGAACCCGTCGTTTCTTTCGGGTGCATGACAGCGTGCTGTGCCAGCGACTCGACGAAGTCATCTACGTGAACAACCGAAGCCGGACAGTCTACGCCGCTCTCCGGGCGCCAAGAAGACGTCCACGAAGAGATGGCTCTCCGCTGGTATGCGGTTGCCCATACAATCAGGCATCACGAAGACGGGCCCACAACGACTCTCTCACCTGCAAGGCCTGGCAATTGGCTGAGTTTATCGCGACTTGGATCGAGGACGGTAATGAGGTTCGCAGGATGCGTCTTCCCGAGCATCTTACGGACTGAGCGAACAGAAACGTTGCACTTTCATGCGGCCGTCAGCCCGCTGAGAATCGACGTTTCTAGTTCCGGTCACCAACTTCTCCCCTCACGATCTTCTTCACTTCTTCCCTCTCACACACCAAACCGTTTTTGCATCCTTGTCCCGTCACGCACTCTATCACACCCGAACCATATATTTTTCTCCCTCTCGCACCCATTTTCCACACCCGAGCACCCATCACGAACCCAATCTTAACCACACCGCCCTTCTTCCTAACCATTCCGTGTCGTTCGTTTACCGTTATTTTCGCCCATAAATCAAAAAAAAAAAAAAAAAAAAAAAAAAAAAAAATTATAGAACCACCCACCACCCTTCACCCAGCATGGATCGCCTCCCCAACCCGACACCTTCCCCAGCCATCGTCTGGCCAACTGCACCCATGGTCCAAATCAATGTAACCGTCATCTCCGTCGGTTACGTGCAGGCCTACCAGGTCATCATTGACAAATCTCCCTATGAGCACCAACTCGGAGCCCAGGCCGAACTCCTCACTTACGAGATCGGTCCGAACCGCCGCATGTTCCGCGTCTTGGAGGGCACCGATCTTCCCGCACTTCCACCCGGAAACGCCACCATCCACACAGCATCCACGCAAGCATGGGTTCGCCATGCTCCGTTACCGATCCCCGGTAATTGCCAATGCAACCCCCGCTACACCGCCGAAGGCCGCAACCACCAACACAGCCTCATGTGCAGATGCTGGGGCATCGGTGCTCGGATCGCCGAGCAAATGTACCACCAAATCCCACTCGAAGACATGGTGTTGGAAGAAGAGCTCTTCCAGTAAGAGCAAAGTGTATGCCAGGAAACGTAGTATCCTGTGCGTCGCTTTCTTTCTCCAGCATCCAACCCGAAGAACCCCAAGCACTTAATCACAACCCATACACAATCCCTTTTCTTACCTTTTCCTTTTCCAAATCTTTTAAGATCCTCTTCGCAGTCCTCATTCATATTTTTTTTTCCGTTTATGTATCTTCTCTTTTCCGTTTCTTTCCTTTTCTTTTCCGTTTATCGTTAATTTGTCAAAACGTTTCCATAATTAATAAAGTTATTTTCAGGTAATTATATGGACCCCGACAACCCGAACAAGAGAAGGAGGTTATCCTCCGCCGAACTCCTGGACATCCCGGAGGACGGCCACCCCGCACCACTCGACGAATCCGGCACCATCTTCGCCGTCGAGGAACTGCTCGCCGACGATTCCAACACCACCGCCGATGACTCCACCACCACCGTCACCCAGCCAGAAGAGACCTCGGCCCAGAACGATGCCCGTAGTTGCATCGAGTCTGTGGTCAGAGACCTTCTGGCCACCATCGAAGCAATGGAGGAGAACGAGGAGACATCCGGATCGGAAGCCGTCACAGCTTCGTCCGCGGAACGCAGTACCGCGATGACGATGTTCTGTGAAACCCCGGCCAACGCCACGGAAGGATCAGAAGAACCGATGGACACGCTCCCACCGCCACCGCCACCACCGATGGACATTCCACCACCTCCACCGCCGCCAGAGGACGCCCCACAACCGCTTCGAGCTGAGGCCCTTCCACCTCCACCAATGGCAGATCTCCTTCCGGAGACTCTGAAGATCGAGCCCTTCCACCCGCTCCAGAAATTCTACCAGCCATTTGAAGGGACTCTCCCGACCGTTGCGACTCACAAGATCCGAGTCCAGGAGGACATCAACAAGGACATCCAGTTCCTCCGGAACCAGTCGGTCTGGGCCGCCCTGACGTTAGGAACCACAAACCCAACGAAAAAAGGAGAGAAGCGTGGACAACTCGAAACCATCTCGGAGAAGCCAAGCGATCCAGGAGTGATTTTCATAATCACTCGTCACGGTGGCCGAACTTGCCTAGCCACCCCGCTCCACGTCGAAGTCTGCGTCCCGGGACGTCCGGATCTGTTCTACGTCACGTTCTCGAACCACTCGAGGGACAGGAAGAACGGAGACAACATCGACGTCAATGACTACCACGAAGGTGACGCTCTCTACGTCACCAAGCTGGTCCGAAGACCGCAGCAGTCATTCGAAGTAGTCCCGACCACGTTCGACAACGTCACGGACCCGAACATCCACAAGTTCTGGGGAATTGATGAGTTCTTCCTGATCGAGCGAACCAACAAAGTGGCAGCCACCATCAGACTCCCCGGTCAGGCACACGTCGTTGGCAAAGTTGAGTGCATCGCCTCAGGAATTGGACAGTCCGTCTTCGGACCCAAACACCTGTTCCCGGAGAAAGCAGGAGGCAACAACAAACCGAGGACGAAGTGCTTGGCAAGGATTTTCGTTCCGAGGCTGCAACCAGGACGTGTGCTGGCAACCATCGCCGGTCCCAACGCCAAATCAACGGTGACTGAGATGGCCCACTCCATCATCAACGAGACACATGTCTACCCATGGGTCCTGAGCGCGGTCCAGCTCTCTCCCGCGGAGCAGCGGAGCTTCGACAGCCTCCCCAATGTCTTCACCACCTTCAGACCGGGAGACAACCATGGCTACAACGCTCTCCTCTCCGGCACCCTGCTGGCATTCTCTGGAGTCCTGGCCGCAGGCAACAGGGACAAGGACCTGCGAGTCTACCTCACCACCATTCAACACGTCCACACGGTACGAGGCAAACCAGTGGTTACGTTCGCCATTCAAGGAGTAACCGGACCACCTTCGCTTCAACTCTGGCCGAGAGGAGCCCGAATCCGAGTCGACGCTCCAGAACACCTCGTGGAAATGGAGCTCGAAAGCGCCGCTAATGAAGCTGAGTTCGTCGTGATCACCGCCCGTCCAACCACAAGCAAGGAGGAGATTCTCAACTTCGTCTCGGACCTCAAAAATCGGAAGCTGATGGTGTACCAGAAGTTCGAAAAGCACGACTACCAGTTTCGAACCTTCCCAAGGCAGGACGCGTACCAGACGATCCCAAGAACGGCGCCAATCAAACTCTTGCTTGAAGCCATCCTAGGAGGACCGCGGATCCCGGACCAACCGATCCCCGACAGGAACTTCGACTTCACCCTGGACGGAGTGCGACCCTCCGATGAACAACGCCAGTACCTCTCGGCTCTCCTGCACACGGAGATCCCGGTCATCCAAGCAAACTCTCCGTTTGGAGTCGGGAAGACCCTGATGATCGTCATGGCCCTGGTCAAGCTCGCCGATCGAGACCGCTGTTCCGAGGCCATCCACGCGGCTACAACCACCACCAACACAGCCACGGTGGCCATCGCCGAGACGCTCATCAGAGTAGCCGGCTCCTACAACCTCAGAGCTCTCCGAGTGATCAGTGCGACCAACCACGGCACCGTCGACGACAAGCAGAAGACCGAGATCGACTTCCCGACCCTCTGGCCACGAGTTTTCCGGAAGCACGCCGAACAAGCCGACGAGCGAATGGAACGTTGCGATGAGATCGACGCCCTGTCCACCTCGGTTCTCGCCCACCTACAGAACAACGACCAACTCCACGGCATGGAATTCCGAAGCAGCAAGATAAGGAAGTTCCTCACCCAACGACAGTCCCCAGCACTCTCACTCTGGGACGCCTTCCTGCAGCTCTACCGGCCACACATCATTCTGGGGACGTCAGCCACACTCACTGAGGCCTTCTCGCACCCACATCCGTTGTCCACCCTCAGCACCTTTGTGGCAACCATCCAGGTTGATGAAGCCAGTCAGTTCGCCATGCACGCCCTCATCTCCCTCGGACCACACTGCCCAAAGGCTCGCTACGCGCTCATCGGAGACATCAACCAACTCGAGCCGTATGCCGACGTACAGCTTCTCGAGGAGATGAAGACGATTGCCGTCGGCAACCTGCTGAAGAAGGCCACCGGACGTGTCCAAGCCGTCAATCTGACACGGGTGTTCCGGTGCCCGCCGGAGATCACCAACATCTGCTCGGACCTTTTCTACCGCCAAGGTCTCCGTGCACAACGGAATCCCATCCTCGACCACCCGTATCACACGATTCTCCGCTTCCGAGACCGGTTCGCCATTCAAGTCGTCCACACACAAGGACTGCACACTCGTTCCGGAACTTCATTGTACCATGCGGACGAAGCGAGGATGGCATCGCAGATGGTCACGGCCATCCGAAATCAGGAACCCGATGCTGACATTGGAGTTCTGGCTTTCTACAAAGCCCAAGCTGGATACATCTCCAAGATGCCACAATTCAACAATGTCTTCATTGGCACAATCGACGCCTCCCAGGGAAAGGAGTTCGAGGTGACCTTCATCTTGGTGTCCCGCTCCAATGCGTTCCGAACACCACAACCAGCTGAAGCTCCGCAAGTAAGCCGCCGACAGAAAAGGAGAATGCGTCCAGCGAACGACGCTACAGACTTCATTGAAGACACTCGGAGAATCAATGTCGCCCTCAGCCGCACCAAACGACTCTGTGTGCTCTTGGTTCATGAGGAGAGCGCCCGCACATCGGATATCTGGAGTCGTCTGCTGGATCGGGTCCCCAGAGCTGCAACACACAATGGCTGGAGAATCAACATTTGAAGTAGGGTAGGGTGTTCGTAGTGCGCCCGGCCCTCTTCTTTCGGTGATCAATCAGGAACAGTATGTGCCTTTTCAAGTTTGTTTTCAGGACCAGGGACGGTCCTATGCTAAGGGGGGAGGTGTAAGGGAAAGTATTCCCTTTACGGGTTACCTAGGTTACCAGTGTGACATCATCCCATATTCCTCTAAGTCCAAGGGTCACATTCCTTTCTCCCACATCTTTCCGTTCCAGTCTAGGCAAGGGCAGGGTACAGCCTAGAAATCTCTCCTCATCTCACAGGCTATCTCCTAACATCCGGGGACAAAGTAGATGGTGGTCAAAGGATGAGAAATCATCAATCTCTGCGCCTCCGGCGCTCGCCCAATATCTCAATACAGTTTCTGATTCCAGAGCTCGTCATGGGAATCCGTCTGCCAGGAATTGTCATCATCTCTACCGTCGGCCCACTCACATTCCAGCCAAGCTGCTCCAGACTCCGCCCATTCGCCCATGTATAAATATCCCTCCTTTCGCCAGTTTTAACAACGATCTCTCGTCTTATTCTCTAATGTAAAACCACTGGACTTTAAATAAATTAGTAGTTGATGTACATGTGTGTTTGGTCTTCGACATCCGCAGGAACGGAAGAACAGATCCCGTTGTGGTCTGAGTCTCCGTTCGGGAACAAAACCATAAGATATAATAGGGTCAAAACCTATTGTATTTACTACATGAAACCTAAGGCTTTGGCAGAGACGGGTACCATGTTCTGTGACTTGAGGTGTGGGTTTCCTAAGCTTGTTTTCATAAAAGGGTTTTACGCTTGCAAATTCAAAGTGAAAAGTAAATGTTAAACGTGTTTTCTAAATGTTGGCTCAATTAATTGATTATTTGAAAGCGTTACAACACGACTATTGAACCAGGCTTAGGAAACACATGGTCAAGGCGACAAGATTTTCAGCACAGAGTCAGAAACTTTGTTCTCCTCGAAAACATCCACTCAACTGAACTACCCTAGGTCACCGGTCCCTAAACTTCAAAAAAGGGAAAACATTGACAATCAGATATAATTGAAACGAGTAAAAATATTTTCATGCAACTCTTCTTATTTGCAAAATATCAAATTTTTGAAAGCGAAGGTCCCAAAAACAGAGTCCCAAAAATGTTTTCCTTCTTTTACGCTACAGATTATGGGACCACTGGTCCCAACATTGGACCACCGGTCCCACTATGGGACCGTGATTTTATTGATGGGACCTCTCGGGACCAGCTGGTCCCATATGGGACCTTGCTTTTCTCTCTTGGGACCATTATTTCCGACTTGGGACCAGTGTTTCCACCATGGGACCAGCGATTTGCCCATTGGACCACTAAAACCGGAAAGAGCCAAATTTTTTCCTAGTTGAAACAGCAAATTTTCACTGTTTCAACATTCTCTAGATGAATAAGAGAATCGAGAATTGGCTGATAAGTTGTACAGTGAGTATAAAAAAACCCTGAACATGATGGTGCACTTCATTTTTGGCTCCGCCCCTTTTCCAGCAAGACACACGCCCCTTTCAGTCCGAAAGTCTGCTTCTTTCTCCAAAGAGCGATCGATGTCTACCCTTCACCACTCAATAAAGGGCACTTTTGAAATTTTTCTTTCACAGCCGAACCCATTTTGTGTAACTTCATTGAGCTCAACTTTTTGAATTTTCGGGAAATAAATTCACAGTTTCAAAATAAGGTAAATAAAACGGATAAGAATCAGCAGGTCGGTTCATTAGCTTCTCCATTCGGATGAAAAAAATTAAACTACTCAAAATTTTTAATGAAATTCGCGTCATATCTGGCACATTGTCCGTAAACACTGCTACGTAAAAATGCGGGAGGGTAAAATGGGCGGATGCCCGCGATTTTCCAACCACGTGAACAGACTTGTGCTAAGGACATAGACACTGCTTTTGAATGGTTTATCAAAAGGAACTAACGATCTCAAAGCGATAGGTCACATGTTGAAGTTTTTCGAAACAGTGAAAATTTTTCCAACTTTCTACTGTTTTTCATTTTTCATACTCGGATATTGAAATCTTGATCAGTTAGATGATAGCAGCCATTTTAAATAATTAACATTTTCCAGATCGCTTCAACAATGAATCACTAACTACAGTAGACTGAAAACATTTCTAGAAAATACAATGCTCAACATGACGATTTCTTTACGGCTCTTCGTGATTGGTGTTGAGAATATTTTTATGAAGGAAACCATAAAATCTAACTGGCTATCAAATTTGTGTGTTACGAATTCGATTCAAAAATAGTTATGAAACAGTGAAAAAAAATTTCCAAATTTTTATGTTTTTTTTTTAAACTCATATAAAAACAATAAGATCAACCAATTCCGCAAAAACTTGTATGTGAATGTCGATATGTTATGAAACAGGAAAATTTTTATCAACTCTATTAAAAATTTTTGATTCCGGTAGATTAGCGCATTCTGAACACGTTCTCCTCTTAGCACATATGTCGAAATTAGCTCTTAAACGAGATAAACCGCTCCAAATACATGAAATTCACTTCTGTGGCCGAAGTTTCTCCACTACGTGGCCATACGTGGAATTCGTTTCCATTATTTTTTCCACTAGATACCTCAATTTTTGTCATGAAAAATGAAAGAAAGCCTCGAAAAATGGGGTTCCTAGTGGAAAAAACAGTGAAAATCAATTCCAAGTATGGCCACGTAGCGGTATTTGAAGTGGTATATCTCATTCCAGAGCTAATTTCGGCATATGCGTCAAGAGGAAAAAGTGTTCAGAATGCGATAATCTACCGGAATCAAAAATAAAAATTTGTGACTTCAGTCCTCCTTTATTAAACATCTATCAAATCAGAAATGAAAGTTTTTGGTTCTGATAGTTTTTGAAACAGGGATGTTTGTTTTTTTTTCAATTTTTGATTTCATTTACAACCATGTATTCTGAGTTCAGGTTTTTCAGAAACAAGAAACACGTTTTAGATTTCAAAAAACGTAAGAAAACAGACAATGAGAAAGATTGGTTTCGTTCAGACAGGAAAATGCTTCAAACAAAAAATACTTTGGACCTTTTTTCATGTTTTTTAACTGGATATTCATTGCTGTTTCAAAAGTTTTTTCTAATCCTACTCACTTGAGTTAAATCAATGGTAAGTAGCTATGGATATCCGAAGTTATTTGTAGTTTGTGGACCATTTAAATTAATTTCCGAATTCACGAGAAAAAATTTTGAAACAGTAAAAAAAACCCAAGACCTTGCTTAGTTTACTGATGATAGCAAACCAAACCCCAGTTTTCATTCGAAAAAAAAAAAATTAGATCATGTGCAATACGATAGGAATTTGGTCCGAAAATTTCACAATTTTTGAAACAGTAAAATTTGAAACTAGCAAGAATGCTAAATTTAATGCATACCGAACCAATGAAAAATGCTTTTTGTTTCAAAATTTTTGTGGGAAAGTAATGAACGTTGCATAACTTGACTAAAAATGCGAATAGCAATTCTAACCGAATCTTTGACTGGAACAGTGAACTTCCCAAACATTTTTTGATTCAGAAAATTTGAAACAAATGTTGCTGTTTCAGAGAACTTCAGAACACAAAAATTGGTAGTACTTTGTTCGTAAAACGGATTGTAATGAGTAAGACATTGATTTGTTATCATGCATTTTAAAACAATACTCGATACCCTGGGAAACTTTTTTCCCAGAAACGAAATATTTTTTTACTGTTTCGAAAAAAAATGTTAGGTTGACCGAAAAAATTGTCAATTGTTACATGGATGATACTACCTTGATTATTTTCATTAATAGATGTTTTCCATGAGTACTAAAATTCATAAAAGTAGATTTTTGATTGAAAAAAAAAACATTCAAAGTTATTTCCCGGCAATTATCTCAACCCTCAAATTGAATTTTGAGGCCGATTATACGCTGGCCCGGGTCGGACCGGAGAGAGGGCATCTTACAACTACCGGATTCCCTACTGTTTGAAAATATGCAGATTTCACTCTGAGAAGTATTTCGAAACAGTAAAATGTTCCTGTCTGAATTGATATTTCGAGATAATTCCATGTCTCGATCGTTTGCTTATCTATTTCACAAACATGTTTTTTTTCGGAAATAAATATATTATGGAGTGACGTTCACGAATATTTCGCAAACTAGTTTAATTTTTTCACAGTTTCATCAAATTTGCAAAAAAACTAGTTATCAAAACTCCGGCTTACTGTTGTTAACGAACCAAATTCTAGTTTAAATTCGAATGAAAAATTAAATCATGTGCAATACCAAACGAATTGGGTTGAAAAATTCCACAATTTTTGAAGCAGAAAAATATAAATCTAAAAGTATATCGTAAAGTATGCTTATATATTCCATGCTGAACCAATGAAAAATATTTTCTGTTTCAGAAATTTTTCGGAAGAGTAATAAAAATGTTTAATTTTATTTCATTAAACTTGATACTTGATTCAAAAAAACCTTAATAATAATGACACACATTGAAAATATGCAGGGCTCGCTCTGGAAATATGTAGAAACAGTATAGTTTTACCTATCTCAAGTGATTTTTCAATGAATTTGTTCCATTTCTCATTTGTTCGGCTTATCTATTCCATGAGTGTCTGAGTCAATCCGATTATTTCTTCTCGTTTCGTATTTTGAGCATTCCTAAAACTAATATATAAAATCTCAGTATTTACTGTGCTTATATTAATAAATTTAATAAATCTCAAAAAGTATTTCACAAACCAGTTGAACTTTTTCCCAGTTTCAACAAAAATATACAAAAAAAATCTGGTTATGAAACATTTCCAGTATTTTCATTTTCCGACTTTTTCGAGATATTTCAGTTTCCATAAATTTAATAGTTAGCATGCTTGAAGGCTAATTCAATCAAAAGTGCTCATCAAGCTCGTGCTGACAAATGATCGTTCCAGCTTATAATTTCCTAAGTTGGATTATTTTTGGAACAGCAAGTTTCTGAAAAAAAAATTTTATCAAACAAAACAGTTTTCCTCGAACACATGTGTGAAAAGGTTTTTTATAACAAAACATTTTGAACAAAACTGAAAATTAATTTCCACAGTCTAAATAAGAATGAATAGATATACTATTAAGCCAAACTTGCCAGAGACATATTTCTGAATTTTTTCGAAACAGTAAATTTTTTTTTTTCAATTTGCTGTTTCATGAAAACTTTCTGTTTGGCAAACCTGAAATTTCATAATCCGTTGAATTTCATTGCACGAACTATTAGTAATTTTTTAACCTCATATGAATTGCGACAAAAAACCAATTGAATTCATTTACTGTTTCAGAAAAACGGTTTCTAGTGAAACAAAATAAAAATTTCAATTCATCAAATACTTTCTCCTCGACAACAATTTTGATAATAGATTTTATTCGACCAAAAAAAATTGTAGAAATGTGAAACATGCCTTTACTGAAAATAACAGGGAAAAAGCTTAATTCTAGATATATTTTGAAACAGTATAAATAGATTCATTTTTATGATTTTCTGACTGAGTTGGATTTTTTTATCAAAGCTTTGAAGAATTTTTTTTTCATGTTTGGTAGCGGGTTTATTTGTGCACACATTTTCCGTGAATAAATTGAATCCAAAGACAATATATCTACTCCATAGAAGAATAACCGGTCATTCAAATCCCCGTGTTATTAAAGATACCCGCAACTGACATTCTTGCATGTACTGTCCACTCCTTTTGGGAGATGTCACCGTAAAACCAGTCTCGTTGAAACATTATTTTTTTTCCAGGGTCAAAAACAGCTTCCAGGATTTTTCGTAATATTGATTGCTGATAGTTGACCGTGTAAAAGAAAGTAAGCAATTTCTTGAATATTTTAAACAGCATTTCAAAAATTCTGTAACTGTAAATTTTTTCTACTAATTCAAAAAAATTCAAATTGATTTCGTCGGATACTTCGTTAGTCGTATGAGCAAATTCAAATCGCTAAAAATTCAATCAACGAGTTCCAAATGATAATTACCATAGCTAGATAGTTTTTGAAACTGTGAATTTCGAAAGTAGCTCGGAGCAGGATTTTTATGCTATACAATTATGAATGAAAAGAGCTTATTTTCCAATTCTTTGAAACAGTAAACTTCAATTTTTCGGAGGAAACTTTACTGTTTCATTAAATGTTTTCGTTTTTCAGAATTGAAACTCGTTAATACCGTGAATCCTTCAATTATGGTGCATGCAACTACTCTATTTCGAGGGGCCCTTGAGAGTGCACCACTATTGGAGGGACACTTCAACTGGAGGGGCCCCTCAATTAGAAAAAAACATTGATAGTTTCAAATAATAGTTCAATTAGGACCAAGTTATCTACTGATAATAACATAAATATAATTGTGTTTTCTGTTTCGAGAAAAATTCTGATTTTCCCTTTCTCCGCAGAAATTTATTGCATGTGGGTGATCAATAATATTTAGCGGAGCCATTTAAAAATTCGATTGAAAAATCAAAAAAGTTGAATTTATTTACTGTTTCAGAAAACTTTACCTATTGACACAAAAAAAAATAATTTCAATTCTTGGAATGCCCCTTCTAGAAAATGATTTTGATAATAACTTTATATTATCGATTAAAAAAATGTTTTTAGTGTCAGATCCATTTCCTCTTTTTAGTTTAGTTATACAAAAAGTTACATCAATGAACACGGGATGATCGTTCCATGTTGTCAATTCTGTGCCAGAGAGCCAGAATTGCACAACCTGTTCGCCCTCTAATCGAGAGTCACTGAGCTTCCCCATAAGCTTTCTCTCGATTAAGTGCGAATAATACGACTAAACTTATGTTTACTCTTTATTCAATTATTTCTCCATTTAATTATTATTCTTCTTCCTGAAGAAAATCCGTTTATTCCGCTCAAAACGGTCCATTTCCACTGTTTCGGTGCTCACACACGAAATTCCCCCTTTTTGAATGCCCTCGCTTTCCGGCCAACCGTGCGGACGCGTTTTCGTGGCGAGACCCATCGACTCGCCGCGCGCACTGCCATTTCGGCCGGCCTAAAAAGCGGCCCATTCGAGTCTGACGTTTCCAAGCGTGTGTGTTGCCGCCGGACGTTTTTACTGTTTTTCTCCCGTTTTTTACCCACTTTTTTCCGGGAAATTCGTTTTTGAGGAGCCATAGCTCCCGCAGGTTTTCGTGGTCGTCGCAATGGTTTCCTCCACTTTCGTGGAGGTTTTCGTCCAGCTTCTTCCCCTTTTTTCCTGTATTTTCGTGTATTACCCTCTTTTGTTGTTGCCAACGCGAAGGACGTCCCCACCGACCGACAGGCGGTTTTGCGCAATAAATTTGGTTTACTCGTATTTTCTCTCTTTATTTCCGTCTCGCATTATATCGGCCCGTTTTTCCCTCCTTCGTCACCGTCACTGAAGCCTTCTGGAAAGAAGGTGAGCAGTTCAGGCACCCGGAGCCTCAGGAACGTCTACATTGGTGCATCGACCGTCGCCCTAACACGGTTTTTCGAACCCATCCGGGTTTCATTAGGTTTTAGTCGTCGGTTGCGTTTTTCCTCTTCTTTTTCCTCTTATTTCCTCTTTTTTCCTCTCTTTTACCTTAATTTTCTCCTTTTTCCCTCTTAAAATCTTTTTTCTACACCTAAAACTCTTTATTTTCCCCTCTTTATTCTTCTTTTCCTCTAAAAACTCTTTATTTTCCTTTCTTCCCTTCAGTTTTCGTCGCCGCGCCGCTTTCTCTCTCCTTTGTCGTCTAATTCTCTCGTCGACGCGCAGTCTCTCGGAGTCTGCACGTTCGAAACATTTTTTTGTTTCGGGCGTTCGCCGTTGATTTTCCTCCTTTTTTCTTCAATTTTCTTTATTTTTTCTTAGTTTTCTTCACATTTTCTCCCTTTCCTACGCATTTCTCACTCATTTCTCGTGGTTTCGCCGGTTTTTACCGACGATCCGTCTCATTTCGCCTCTTTTTCCCTCTTTTTGCATCATTTTTCCTCAAAATCTCCCATTTTCGCTCGTTTTTCGTTCCGTTTCTCAAAACTTCCGTTCGTTTCGCTTTATTAATAGTAGACAACCGAGTGAGTCGGTGTTTGCTATTGTTTTTGTCGCTTTACTTCGAGAGAAGACTGCGATTTTTTCTGTTCACCTACCATAGTAGGGTTCGTGAAAAATTGGTGTATTCCGAGAGTGGCAAAATTGCTACGTTTGTATCGGAACACCTCGCTTACCGCACAGCAGCGTGACGCCGTCTGTCGGAAGCATCGACAAGTCGATCACTATATAATCCAAGATTATCGATCGAAAAAATCTTGTCGGAAGGTCCTTGGAATTACTCCAGGGTGGAAGTACCTTCACATATTCCATCTCTTCGGAATTTTTACGAGCATCGACTCGTGTTTCTCTTCTAGTTTTCTAGAATTATCTTCCTTTGGTGTGTTTCTTAGTGGGTGATCCACATTTTACATTCCGATTCGGTCAATCAGCCCTGTTTTAGCGGCCGATCGAATAAAAATTCCTATTTTATAGGAAAAACAGACTTCTGTTAGCCATCTAGGCTGATCGGAAGTTCCGAAGGCAGCTCGCTTTATGCGTCGCCTGACTCTGTATTCCGAAATGCTATTTATTCGGAGACGTTTTATACAGAGCGTTGGCGGCTGCATTGCCTAATTTCCTTGTCCCGAAAGATGATTATTGATTTTTTCGGGGTCGTTTTACAAGGAAAGAAGTCGGCGGATATATTCCACCGAAAATTCGGAACTATTCGGCAGTCAGAAGCTTCGAATCACAGTGTAGACGGCGCATCAGTCAAGCTGCACGTGATCGAAGTGGCGCAGAATATTCGGGTGCCCAAAATAGGATATTGGATCCATATGGGACCGAAATTCGGAATTTATTCGGGTCAAGTCACTCATTTAAGTCCTGTAGTCTGTTATTTGTGCCTGTTAGATCAGATTTTGTTCTTCGAATTCAGTCACTCGTCCGATCGATAAGTTATCGGCGAAAAATAATTCTGAACCACCTAATTTAGTGAAAATTGCATAATTTTGCAGTATTCGAAGACAAATTTGAGCTAAGAGGTGCAAATAGATCGCTAGTTTAGAATTTTCCCTCTGAATTAGTGATGGCGAGGTATCAGAATGGAATTTCTGCTCTAAATCTTTGAGTCATGAACGCGTGGCCGGATTTTTTCTGAAAAAGTGACTCATAAGTCCAAAAAGAGAGCATATCCTAGTACGAAACCTAGTCATCATCATTGGCATAGCTATTTAAATGTTCGATCGCATTTTTTGCCTAAAATCTTCTTGTCGTTTCTCTTTTACGTTCCGACAACAGTTAGAATTTTTCGATTTTACTTATTGATTATTCTAATAATATAAATCACGCTCGTATTTTCCGTTAATATTTTCTCTTGACCGATTATCGATTTTTTATTAAAATTATGGTTATTGCAGAAAAACAATGGAAAAACCCTACGACCAGCTAATCCAAGCCATTAAACTCCTAGAGGAACGTCTCAATGGAGCCAAAGTCGACGAAGATTCTGAGAATCGACCGACGTTGGAGCCACAGAGAGTCCGTTTGCCATGCCAATCAGGAAGTGATTCCGATGACGATGGAGGAGCCACAGTTGTGGAAGAGAACTGGATTAGTGCGGAAGAGGACGTGGAGCCAGAGACCGGCACGTCAAATGGATCCTCAGGATTCTCTCGTCGGGAGCCATACAACTCAATTGTCATGGCGCCCATGTGTCGAGTGACGACTACAATCATCACCGGACCGGAGCCACAAGAAATCCGATTCTTTCTCGGTTTCCACCCATACGAGCCTTACGACGCCAACCCTCCTGCTCACTACATCGTTAAGAATGGAGTTATCATTCGGGATCCAAAGGTCTACACGACCCCAATGGAGCCAGAGTTGGAAGGGCATGGAGCCAAAGACTTCAGAAGACGTCGCAAGTCATACGACTCAAAAGTAAGTGATTTATATTACAAAAAAGTTTAAACAACTAATGGCTTTGTTCTTCCAGAACACCATGCGTTTCACAATCACGGGAATCGCTGCCTGGAAAAGAACCTCCGAACCAATCGTCACTCTCCGATGCATGTGTTCCCCACACTACAACTCCAAGGATGACAATCACTCAGACAGACTCATCTGCAAGAGCCGAGCCTTCGGAGCGTGGGTAGCCGAAACCCTTTGGGACGGCGGAGCCATCGAAGGAGCCACAGTGCCAACTCAATTCCTGCTCGAATAATCGATCAAAGGAGCCATAAGGCGAAGCCAACCTTGTTAACCTGTTGTTTATTTAATTTTTTGTTGTTGTAAGGAGCCAAAAGAGATCAAATCTCAATAAATCCTTGTTGTTAAAATTCTTTGACTTCATTTTTCTGTCTCTTATCGATTTTTTTCGAATTATCGATTTTTCGGTTGAATATCCGAACTTTATATCTCGCTAATTTTCTCTCTCTCCAAGCTGATGACGCTTAGCCAAATCATTTCTTTCAGAACATGGGCAAGCTTTCGAAAACTATCGGCGCACCGATCGGTCCAGTGGTGGATCCAAAGGAGATCCCAGTCGGAGGTGACGAAGAGATTCGCTCATCCACACCGCCACCAACACCAGATCAGGAGCCAGAGAAACCTGCAGAAGATCAGTTCGATGATTACGAACCAGGCAAGACCCCGCCATACGATAAATCCGATGAGGAGGCTTCTGATGACGAGGTGGAGTCAGAGTCAGGAGATGAAGAAGAAGAAGGGGAGATCATGGAAGGAGCCAAACAAACTCCGAAGAAAATCCGTGACGAGGAGCCAAAGGAGAATATCCAGACAACTCCACGGAAATCTAAAAATCGGGAGCCAAAAGCAACTGAAAAGGAGTTCCAACTGGACCCCCAATTCCTATTCCGCTTCCAGCAGGAGATGATCAAGAAGATCCAAATGGATAGCAGTAAGTTCTATAAATACGAATTTATCGATCGATGAATACCCGATTATTCCAGGTCTTGCCGACACGGACACTCGGAGCCTCATTCTATCTCTTCACTCCCAAGTGGCTACTCTCACTGGAGCCGTAGAGCTGATGGATGAGTCCTTCAAGAAGATCCACTCCAAAGTACTTCTAGTACATGGAGCTGCCATCAATCAGGAAGAGGCAACCACACGAGGATTCGCTAAGCTCGAACAACTCATGCTCGATTCCTGGAAGAGTCAGGGAAAGAATCGATCATCCATCGATACGAACAATGGTTTGCTCAAGGAAGCTATCAAGCATCTGGAAGCCAAACAGGCTGCTGAAGTAGGAGCCACAGCTCAAGCTGGACCTTCGAAAATCCAAGGAAATTGGATGTTCCCCAATGGAGCCACAGCCAATGGACAAATTCCACCAATCCACCCTAACTTCACCGTCATGCCAACGACTGGAGCCACAGGGAGCAGTGGATTTGCCGGCTATGGTTACAGGGAGCCACAGCCCTATCAAGCTCAAGCGGTAAGAGTTTATCAACAATAGGCTAATAATATATTACTTTTCCTTACAGGAATGTGCATTCTGCAAAGGAGCACACCCCTCCGAGAAGTGCCGAACTTTCGGCAAATGGCATCTGAGACGCCAGGTTGTGATCGGCCAGAACGGATGCATGTACTGCCTTCGTCCAGGAGTCTGTCCAGATGGAAAACTCCACGAAGAGTGTGCTGGAAAGCCCTTGTGCGACCTCTGCCACACAATGTATCCACATCCAATGGATCAACACCGCCGTCATCACCACGTGTCGCTCTGTGAGAGATGCAAGCCTATGGAGCCTCCAAAGGAAAGTATCCAGCCACCGCCTAAAAAGGCAAAACCAACTATCAAGAAGGTAAATCAGTTAACCAATGAACTCAAAGATAATAAAATTGGATATTTATAGGAAACATCGAGATCCTCGAGCAAGAAGCACCAGTAGGAGCCAAAGGACAGCGTCCAGAGCCCGCCTCCAAGGAGCCAAATATCTTGTTAATTGTTTCTTTCCTTTTTTTATTTTATTTACCCGTTCATTGTACAGAGTGACCCTATGTCCTCTTTTGTTAAACTGTTACCCTATTGTTGTTGATTGTTGTTGTTCAACCCTAAACCCCGCTCAAAAAACCGGAGCCATATTAATTCTATTAATTACGATTAATAAATATTGATAACCCGGTACACCTGTGTTCTGTTATTCAGCTTCGAAAAAAGAGTGAGAACTCAGAATCTTGGATTCAGAAACACAAATAATTGCCAGTGATCGATCTAAACCAGACGAATCAACTAAAACAAACCAGAGAAGAGACATAGAGATACAGTCAATTCATTTCATTCTCATTCACTCTCTCATATCCCTTTCTTATCCCACCCCTTTTTATGTATTCCCTGTAGCAAACCATGCTAGACCAAGAATTCCTAATACAAGTACCGGAAAAGGGATAAGGCGGAGTTGAACGTAAAGCTTCGGTAGCTCACATTGGATTCCTCGTTTCTTTGTGTCACTTTTGATATTTATTCATCTATTTGGTGACGGAAACGGCCTATCACTCGGGACCAGTTCTTGATCTGAATAGGATGCTAAGAACGAGGATACACCCACTCCCGGGAACAGGCAACCCGTATAAAATAGCTTAGGATTGATGCACAGTTACTGAGTCGCTGTGTTTAATCTGAAATTTTATGATTCTCGTTTTGAATCAGAGGTTGATCTCTGAAGAGAATTCAGATACGTCTTTTCGTTGACGAGATTGTGATTGTATAGTCCCGGCCGGATATACAGTCAGCTAGAATTCTAGTCTTAAGAGCGATCATTCATAAAATGAGTGGCACGTTTTATCGCACAAGATCTTATCGATTTTATGACTAGACATTCTAAGCTTCCACCACAACATCGTGGGACGTCTCCGAGATTAGACCAGTCCGGATAATCTTGAGTTGTTATTCCAACGATTGAGGACTAGACATCAGAAGATGTCGGATTATAATGTTGAATTATGGGAGATATAGAAACTGAGTTTCAATCACCCCACGGTTTCATCGAATGTGTTAATTGTTGAGAGGAAACATCCCAAAACATCACATATTGAAAGGCAAACAATTATCTAATAAGATATTATAAGATCAGCCGCTCATTCTGAAAAAAGCTATGCTTATTCAAACATAATTCAACAGCATCACTCCACCTCGGAAAGAGGCAGGAATAGTTATGCGTAGATAGTTCAAGTTCTGAGAACATGACGAGTTGCGTAATCCGTATTAGATTACGTCCAAAGATCCCCGCGAAGCCCGATGGCCGACAAGACCTCGTGAATGGGCAGGGTCATCTCAGTTAATGGAACTGCGCCATGTGCCTTTTCCTCTGATTTGACTTAAAGGGCCTGCGTATGCCGGACACGAGGGTGAGAGATTTTTATCTCAAGTCAAGGTTAGTGGGAGAATACCATTACTTGAATTAGTTCCGAACCGGTAAGAGCATCTCTGAAACTGAAGGCCTCAGCGGATGAGTGTTCATCGTCTGCGACTCACATAACTGGACCTACCTCCAGAAGAGTAGTAAGACCTAAGAACCTGATGAGACGGTGCAAATGGAGCGTGAACTTCATCCACCGATAATCAGCCCCATTATAGGGCAACTGAGAAAAAACGGAGGGAACGAGTGACAGCTAGAAGGCGTGAGCATATAGCAAGAAATCCTCTCCGATCTCATCAAGAGTTCTCTGAGATTCACAATATAGTGGATCCAAACTGGGCAACTACCAAGACCGTATCTATTGGCAAACCCTAGTATTGAGAAGTACACTCAGCTAGGCCTTGAGGGAATGAGCACTGTCCTGTGACCCACACAGCAGACAGCAGCTGTTAGTCTCAAGAACTGTAGAAACCCAGATGGGAGGTTATGGACACCCATAGAAGTCCCCAACAAGAAATTGTTGACGGATGGAGGGTGACGATTAATTCATAACCAACCACAAAAACAGACTCAACCAATAACTCTGGTACAGTCAAATAAGATCTAGAATCACCACTACAGGTGTATCCTCAACAAACTGGCCAGCATATACTCACTGAGTGAGAGGCCTGTGATTCTTATCATTCTCCCTAATTCAAGGAGTCACGAGATGATAAGCTGGTTCCAAGCCAATCACTCCCGTCTTATTATATAGCCTATTATGGGCATAATTGCGTACTGGATTATTCTAGATAATATATTATATTCAGAAATCCAACTGCTATCTGTGCGACAATTATGTCCCAACCCAACGACAACCCTGTACCGACTGCCAACTCGCAGGTCGTTCCAGACCAGGCTATCGGTCGTAAGATCATCGGGCCTTTCAAACGCTTCTTGGACAAGCAAGTCAAGGAGGCGGGCGAATGCGTCCGCGTAAGCGAGGTCCTAATCCAAGATTACATTAGTGATCAGGAGAAGGAGCCATCCCTTGAGGATGTAAAACTATTTGAATCCTTCATCAATCGTTTGCATAAACAACGCAAATTGATGGAGGCACTCCCCGGAGTGGTGGAAAGCAAGTTGAACTTGCCTGAAGTTATCGCAAGCTCACGGCGTGAGACGTTTGCTAGTGAAATTCAGGTTCTTCTTGAAAAAGTTGAGTACTTAGGTACAGTTCATGCCCTGGAGAAAACCATCGAGATGTACGAACAAGTGTTCACATCGAGAGGGATCCAAATGGAAATCTCGCCAGTAGGCACCATCCGTACGGCTACAGATATTGAATCTGCCGAGGAAGAAGGAGAATCCAAAAAGGGAAGTAGTACCTTATCTCCCAAAACTATCAATTCCACCCACGGAAAATTCGTTTACGACGAAGTCGATTATCTCGATCGCTCGGCTGATATAGATTATATCCGAGAGTTAGAAGCCAGAGCTACAGCGATGGCATCCAACGATAAGATCTCATCGAGAGACGTTGACAAGTTGAATCCGATCCCAACGGTTCCGAGCGGGCCTAATGATTCGGTGGTGTCTATTGAGAACACAATTCGTGAGAGAGTCGTTTCTGACAGGAACCATAGCATCTGGAGAAAAGTGACTACTCCGAAACCAAGTCCAGCTAACTCAATTAGCGCGGCACCGATCCATGCCCAAGAGCCAAAACTACAGTTCCCCTCTGATCAACCTAAGCCCGATCAATCCATTACACCAGAGTTGATGTCTGACATCCTCTACAATTTTGAACGGCGACAGGAAGAGAAAGAGCGCGAGAACAAAAGAGCACAAGATCTAATGCTCAAGGAAATGACATTCCTACGTAAAGATAACCAAGATCTTCGTATGAAAGTGGAACAATCTGGAAAAGATTTCGATGAGCCAAGGGAGCCAAAGAGCTATACTCCGAAACAGGAGAAGTTCAGACGTAACCCGGAGCCAGAGATCATGAATAAGCCAAGACAGACTATATTTACTAGTAGCAGTGAGTCGGACGAAGAAGTCTCGTATGACGAGCAAATCACGTCTCAAGAAGAAAGTGATTCCGATTATCGCTACGCTACCGGTCATGACGATCGATCCCATAGTAATTATAAGTCGAGCAAGAAAGTAGACAAGCCACGTCGCAAGCGTCGCCAATATACGGTGAAGCTCGATGATGTGCGAAAAAATCTGATCTCTTTCAATGGCACAGGCCGTTTCGAAAATTTCCGGACCATTTTCTACGATGAAGTAATGGAAAATAAGGATATTAAGCCTTTGATGAAAGCCATCCTGCTCGAAGAGCTCCTAAAAGGAAAAGCTTCCGAGTACATGTATCAACTCGAAGATCCTCTGGAATCTATTAAGATGACATTCCAAGATCTGGAAAAAGCGTTCGGTGTTAAAGCTGATAAAATGGCCTTGCACGATAAGTTCAACTCACTTCCCTTCAACAAGTTTGATTGTGAGAAGATGATTATGGACATCGCGGCACATAGAAAAGTCATGGCTTTATTGGAGGAAAAGAAAGTCGATATTAACGACGTTCGTTCCATCACCACGTTTACAAAGAAGCTTCCTTCAAAGATTAGCGGGAAAGTACTTAAGTACTTATCTAAAGCTAGGGATGGTGATGTGACGTTTGCTAAGGTCATCGACATCGTCGAAGATCAGATCAGACTGATCAAAACTACCAAATCTGTATTTGGAGAGAATAAGACTCAGGGAGCGAATGAGATCACGGAGCCACAGAATACTCCAATCCATTACACCAATCCCCAGTCTCCCCAAAATAATCAGAATTTCCAACAGAAAGGTGGAGCCAAACCTCATGGAAAACCCCAGTATCAGAACTCGGGACAACAGGGAAACTCCAATAACGGAGGCCAAAGAGGAAATAAACCATCTCCATTGATGAAACCTCAGCCCCTTTCCACTCTCTATGATATTGGCAAACCTACGCCAAACTGGAGAATGGTGGCATGGTCATTCCCGTTTGGAACCCCAGAACAAGGTCAAACGTGTCCAGCCTGTAGTGGTCAACACCATGTAGTGCGCTGTCCGCTATCCAGTGCCGAATTCCGTAAGAAGTTGCAAGAGAATAACCGCTGTGAGCGATGCACACTTCAAGGCCACGGGACGGAACAGTGCCAAAAATGGCTCAAGTGTGCTTATTGCCTCGGCGATCACGCCATGGGAGGATGCCCCCCGAAAGAGTACTATCGTAAACGTGAGAATATTCCAAGTCACTGCGTCATCAAAGACGAGACTTCCCCGAAGAAATCGTTTTTTCGAGGAAATGGAAAAACTAAATCACAATAACTCTATCAGGAAGGCAGGCGCGGGAGCTAAGTTACTGTTCCGCGTGCCACCCTCTGCCTTGCCACCAGACACCTCTTGTTCTATTAACACCTTGTTCTTGACCCCTTGTTCTACTGACTTTCCATTGTCTCCTATGGAGACTGCCACCGTGGGTTCACAAACCACATCTGGTTCTAATCCAACTTCAGTTACTAGTGAGAACGGAGCCACAGATATTGATGAATTCATCGAGTATTTGAGATCAACCAGACATCATGTAAATCATGTTGCAACGGTAGATGAGTCCGATAAAGACTATAATCTCCCGTTCCTATGCCTTCAAACGTCAAATGGTAAACCCATTCGGGCATTAGTTGATTCTGGAGCCTCAATTTCATTACTCGATCATAAGACCGCATCCAGATTAGGACTTGAAGTCCTTGGATCCACAGAATTGTCAGTATCAGGCTTTAATTCCACAGTAACTTTACAATCCCATGCATTTAAATTGCATTTAAAGAGTAAATACTCAAAGTCCCCAGTCATTATTAAGATTGCGGGCACCCCATCATTGCCTAAAACACCTTTCTTAAGTCCCAGCCTATCAGAGCAGGACAAGGAGTATATGGCGAATATCGGTATTTATGAATCCGAATTCAAACTTAGCCGCAACCAACATAAGAAGCATATTGATATGATTCTGGGAGCGGATATTATTTCGTGGATTCAGTCCTTGGAGACTACCACGAGACACATTCTTCCATCTAAAAGATTGATGGAAACCACTCCATTTGGATATCTGATCCATCCCACTCCGAAATTGGATCTTTTGTTTAAGACAATTGAAACCATTGGAAATTCGTCCACGGATGAATGGGATGACGTCCAAACAGTCATGACGCTGTTGGACAAATCGGAGCCAAATGATCCCATTGAGCGGTTAATTGCCGAAGTAGCTCAGATGTGGAACATCGAAAATCTTGGAGCCACACCACCTCATATTGACGATGGTGCCAAGAAAGAAACTCAAGATTTACTAGCAGAGTTCATGAAGAACGCTAGATATAATGAGAAAGGAGAGTTCGAAGTCGCATTGCCAATGAATGGTAGCGAAAGTAGACTCGCCGACAATTATGAGATTGCTGTCAAGAGATTGAGCAACCTCATCACGACTCTCGGTAAAGGTAAAAACCTTCTCGAACAGTACGACGCCATCATTCAAGAGCAGATTGATAAAGGCATCGTATCTAAGGTGACTCCTGAAATGGACGCCGAAGCGAGGCGGAAGGGGTACCTAGTGTACTACATTCCGCACCGTGTAGTCGTTAAAATGTCATCATTGACTACAAAGCTGAGGATTGTCTACGACGCCTCCAGCAAAAAGAAAGACACATTGTCTTTAAACCAATGTGTGCATCCTGGGCCATCCATGCTCCAATCCATTTATGGGATTTTGGTGAGAGCCCGGATGTACAAGTACATTGTGATTGCCGATATTGAAAAGGCATTTCATCAAGTACAGATGCAGCCACAGTTTAGAGATCTGACAAGATTCTTGTGGCTCAAAGACATCACTAAGCCAGTGACCCGTGAAAATACGGAAACACTGCATTTTCGCAAGATCCCCTTTGGTCTTACAGCCAGTCCATTTCTGTTGGCGGCGACCATCGTGCATTTCTTGCTGAAAAATCCACACAGCCTCAATGAGATGACTAGAGATAATCTCTACGTGGATAATTGTTTGTACCACACAAACGACAGAGAAGAAATCCCGAGGCTAGTAAAATCTGCCAAGGAGATCTTCAATTTGATGCCAATGAATTTGAGAGAATTCATTGTTAATGACAGCATCGAAATGGGGAAGATACCCGAAAAAGACCGAGCATCCGCTCTTGAAATTAAAGTCTTGGGATATCTATGGGATTCGGTTAAGGATACCTGGTCGATTAAAATCACCGAACCTACCGAAGACCACCCTACCAAACAGAATGTCGCTTCCCGTTTAGCGGAGACATTCGACCCATTGGGATATACTATCCCCATTCTCGTCTCCTGCAAGCGACTTATGCAAAAGTGCTGGGTAGATAATATGAGATGGAAGGAAAAAATCCCACAAAAATTACTGGTCGATTGGTATAAAGTCAAAGAAGGTCTGCAAGACAAAGAACTGACTATTCCACGACAATTAACAGTAAATTATGACTACAGGAGCCTTAGGCTCATGGTGTTTTCGGACGCCTCACAGGATATGATGGCAGCCACAGTTTATGCTCACTATTCCTATGAGGATGCTCCGCCAGTTGTCCAATTATTGGCAGCGAAAAATAAGATCAAATCCGCGAAGAACGAGAAGTGGACAATTCCCAAACTCGAACTTTTTGCGATTGAGATCGGCACCAATATGGCAGTCACTACAGTTCATGAAATTAGGATTCCTATCACAGAAGTGTGCTTTTTCACAGACTCTTCGTGTGCATGGTACTGGATTAATACTCGCAGTAGTACCAGACTATGGGTTTCCAATCGAGTAGAGGCGATTCATGCCAACTCAGATATTCTCACAAAGTTGGGAATTGAGGTCAACTTTCGGCATTGCCCTACAAAGGAAAATCCCGCGGATATTGCTACGCGTGGTATGAGTACTTCAGAGCTGAAGAACTGTACATTATGGTTCCACGGTCCTGAATTCTTAAAGAAAGAAAGATCAGAGTGGCCAAATAGATTCGATAGTGCACAGGTCAAAGGAGCCATAGAGCTCAAGGACGAAGTACGGTATGAAGTACTGGAGCCAAAGACTGTGAAAAAGCCCAAAAAGAAGGTAGTTCGAGAAGAAACCATCTTGGCAATCCGCACTAAAGAACCCTATGTGTCATTCATTTCCTTTGATAGGACCAATTCGATGAGAAAACTTGTGTCTATGACACATTCTTTGCTAAACTTTATAGTCACTAGCAATCCAAACTACCAGTGGAATACCTATATTTTGAGCGAATTTGCGAAAGCAAACCCTAAAGAACAGCCAGTTCGAAGAAGACAACTAGCCAGGTTGCTTCTTATCCAAGAACACTTGAAAGAGTGTGAGAGTCAAGGTTTAGCCTTCCCTGCCGATCTAACTATCATCAGAGATGTTGACGGTACCCTCCGAACCAGACGATCCATCAAACCCAGTGTCCTCTCTATTGAAGCTCACGAGCCGATCTTAATTCATCACAAGCATAGACTTGCTGAATTGATCATTAGAGAAACTCACGAGATTAACGGCCATCTCCCAGAGAGATATACAGTAGCCGCTCTGAGGACTAAGTACTGGATTCAGACTAACGGAGCCATAGCAGCTCGAATTGTCTCATCTTGCGTACCGTGCAAGAAAGTGATCGGTCTCCCATACGCGTATCCAGATTGTAAAATCTTACCAAGTCATAGAACGGAGCCAAGCGTGCCGTTTGCCCATTCGGGGCTTGACTATATGGGGCCGATACCTTACACTAAAGATGATGGAGCCATAGGTAAAGCATATGTGCTTATTTATACCTGTTTGGTGACTAGAGGTGCGAGACTGGAATTGGTGCCAGATGGAACCACAGAGCGATACATTGAATCTCTCGGAATCATCTTCTCAAGAAGTGGTTTTCCGGAGTCAGTGTACTCTGATAACGCAAGAACTTTCCAATTAGGAGAGAAAATCATCAATGATGATGTCGATTGTGGAGAGGTATCAGAATCCCTCACGAGCTATTTAGCCACCCACCAAATCGATTTCCAGTATATCACTCCCTTAGCCCCTTGGCAGGGAGGAATTTATGAACGCGTTGTCAAGCTCGTCAAGAACCAGCTACAGAAAGTCCTAGGAGATAATACTCTAGACTTTCACTCTCTGAGAAGAGTACTCGCAGGAGCCGAGGCCATGGTGAACAGCCGCCCACTTGTAGCTCATCCAAAGCGTCTAAATGACATGGTCGCCTTAAGACCAATTGATTTCCTACTACCAGGAAGTCTAATCGACGTTCCGGTCAATGCTAAAAAGTTCGATCCGTCTAGATCTACGACGGAACAAAGAACTAGAGACCACTTAGAACGATTCGAACAAGTCATTGAAGAGCTATGGAAGCACTGGTCCCTAGGTTATCTACTCGATCTGAGAGAAGCCAAACACAAGAACCGTAAATGCTCACATTTGAAACCAAAAGTGGGCCAAGTGGTGCTGATCAACACTAACCTTTTAAGAAGACAGAAATGGCCCATTGTCAAGGTCTGTAAGCGAAGAGCAGGAGAAATCCGGTCGGCTATCGTACGTTGCCGAGGAAAGTTGTATAAGAGAGCTGTCTGTCAACTGATTCCTCTGGAAGTAGAATCTTTCGGAGGAAAAGGTTCTTCGGAACCCAGTTGTTCGAGTGATATGGAGCCAGAAGACGCCTCGCACGCACAGCCAAAACATGACCTACCTTCTCCAGCCACCTTTGAGATTCCTCTAGGTCGGTATGCTCCGAACTTCTTCCAAGACTCAGGAGCCAAAGACTCTCTAGTTCACGCACCCCATAACGCTGAACTGCCAATCATTGGTGAGATGATTGAAGGTGAAGAGGACATTAATTATGACACTCAGCACTTAGACTTTGAAGGCGAAACAGCTGATTTCGTGGACCCTAGTGCCATAGAGCCAGTTCCCGACATTCCAGTCGGAAGGACAAGGGAATACCATCCACGTAAAGCAAAGAAGCCAAATGTCAATTACGTGCATAGTACCATTGTCAAATTCTTGTCGTCGTCCTCCCCCCCCGGAGTGTTGTCAATTCTGTGCCAGAGAGCCAGAATTGCACAACCTGTTCGCCCTCTAATCGAGAGTCACTGAGCTTCCCCATAAGCTTTCTCTCGATTAAGTGCGAATAATACGACTAAACTTATGTTTACTCTTTATTCAATTATTTCTCCATTTAATTATTATTCTTCTTCCTGAAGAAAATCCGTTTATTCCGCTCAAAACGGTCCATTTCCACTGTTTCGGTGCTCACACACGAAATTCCCCCTTTTTGAATGCCCTCGCTTTCCGGCCAACCGTGCGGACGCGTTTTCGTGGCGAGACCCATCGACTCGCCGCGCGCACTGCCATTTCGGCCGGCCTAAAAAGCGGCCCATTCGAGTCTGACGTTTCCGAGCGTGTGTGTTGCCGCCGGACGTTTTTACTGTTTTTCTCCCGTTTTTTACCCACTTTTTTCCGGGAAATTCGTTTTTGAGGAGCCATAGCTCCCGCAGGTTTTCGTGGTCGTCGCAATGGTTTCCTCCACTTTCGTGGAGGTTTTCGTCCAGCTTCTTCCCCTTTTTTCCTGTATTTTCGTGTATTACCCTCTTTTGTTGTTGCCAACGCGAAGGACGTCCCCACCGACCGACAGGCGGTTTTGCGCAATAAATTTGGTTTACTCGTATTTTCTCTCTTTATTTCCGTCTCGCATTATATCGGCCCGTTTTTCCCTCCTTCGTCACCGTCACTGAAGCCTTCTGGAAAGAAGGTGAGCAGTTCAGGCACCCGGAGCCTCAGGAACGTCTACATTCCATGTTATTCGGTTTTTTGAAACAGTGAATTTATTTAGTTTTTTTTCCTGAAACAATCAATTTTTACTGTTTCATCAAAATTTCAGATATTCTTCCAGTTTTTCGATTCTTGATAATGAGTTCTTTAGCGTACGCTTCTTGGAAACAAAAGTTAGCTTACTACGTTAATTTATTTTTCGCATTTTCATAGTGTCAGCGAAATTCCCGAATTGAGATGTCACTGGAAATTTTCAAAACTGCAAAACATTTTTTTCTGAAGTTTTGTACAGTTTCAATGGAATTCAGATACAATTTGAGTATTTCCAAAAAAAAACTTCCAACGTCTCGATTCTTTGTTATATCTATTCAGATGCAAATTTATTTTTTGCAATAGTCATTTTTTGGAATTTTTTACAGTTTCAAGTGAATAGAAGTTTTATTGTGATACTAAAATGAAAATATCGTCTCAATGTGATACTTTTCTTCCCAACTAAAACATTATATTCTTAAAAAAATTTCGGGTAATTCTTCTGTTTCATCGAAGTTCTGATAATCATCCATTTTTTACGTTTTTGGTGAGGTGTTAATTTGCGTCAAAGTTTTGAAAGCAAAAGTTTACAATTGAGAGCGGAGCTGAAAATTTGTTAATTTTAAACTCATTGTCAGGTAGATGCCTCTGGTAAGTTTGAAAAATATTTTTTCCTGTTTCAAAAAAATAAAATTCACCCAATGATCCAAAATCGCTATTCCAAACTCGACACTTTCCACTTTTTTGAAGAAATACCGTGTTCCTTTTTGCACACATTTAGTAAAATTTTTGCTGTGTCAATTTTTTTCACATTTTTCGAGTGACAACAAAACTTCAGAATTGGATTTATACTGTAGGGTATTTTGGAACAACAAATATGTTTTTATAAGGCTTTTTACAGTTTCAATGGATTTTAAAATCGGAATGAGCTTTTAGCTGATAATGTTAAATTCTCATTCATCAATGTTTCATTTATTATGTATCTGTTCAGATGCGAAGGGGATTTTTTGCAAAATTCTTTTTTTTTTTGTTGAAATTTTCACAGTTTCAAGTGAACCTTGCTTTGATTCCGATACTGAAATCATGATTCTATCAATAGTTTTTTAATCCTATCCAATTCTACTACAGTTCTAGAACTTACAATTTTTTTGACAGTTTCAAAGAAACTTTTTTGTAGCTTTAGAATTTTTGTCTCTTAGTGTGTAGAACTTGAGTCAACAAAATAAGAGAAATGGAATGTTATTAATTCAGAACGGAACAGTTGATTTTTCACTGTTTTTCCTATTGTTAATACTGTATTCTTCAGAAATTTTTGAGAGAATAATGATTTTTGAAAATTTTTACAGTTTCAAACACTTTCAAGAAAAGAATACGCAATTATTCAAGATTGCTTTGTAGCTCAGAAAAGTTTACAAGTATACAGAAACTTCGAAAAATTTTTCCCATCAAGAAAAATATTTCAATTATTGTTTTCATTTGTTTATCCCATTTTGCAATACTAGTGAAGTTGAAAAATTTTTGCCTTTTGTTTTTTTATTTCTAAAACCGTAAATCTTGTTTTGAATTGAATCATCAGAACCATAATCTTATACAGAAATGGATATTCTATGCTTAAAAAGTAAAAAAGTGAAAATTCACTGTTTCAAAATTATTACCGCTCTTTTCAAAAAGCATCATGAATTTAGTTTCTGATCCAATTTGTTTTCCACCAAAGTTAACTCTACTTCACGGTTTTTTTTCGTAGTTAAAAAAAATAATTGTACTGTTCCAAATTTCCAAAAATATTTGAGGAACATGAAAATAGTTTGTTGACCATTCTTGTTGCATCGAAAATCTAAACATTTTTGAAACACATTTTTTTCACTGTTTCAGTTTATTCGACTGATTTTTCGTTTTTTATAAAAAAAATATTAATTATTCCCTTCATCCAAGAATAATGATATTGAATTTCGATTTGTTTTTTTCACTGTTACGAAGAAGTCTACGCCTCTAAAACATGTTTTTTCAATCATTGCTGTTCAGTTTGTTACTGTTTCAAATACACATTCTCTAGCCTCTATAATCGGTCTCTCATCTCTCTCTCTCTCTCTCTCTCTCTCTCTCTCTCTCTCTCTCTCTCTCTCTCTCTCTCTCTCTCTCTCTCTCTCTCTCTCTCTCTCTCCTTCCCATAAAACCATCACTAACAGCAAAGTGCAAAAGAAAAAGGAAGAAACGGAATGGAAGCAGGACTGGAGAGAACACAGACAACGAAAGAAAGTTTTTTCTAGCCTCTATATTCGGTCTCTCGTTTCCTATTCTCTATCAAGCAACCACCACTCTTTATGACTGTCTACGTCTCTTGCCGGTTACTCTTTCGTTTTTGGACGCCTGCCGCTTTATAGGGGGAAGAGATATCACACAGAAATGAGTGAGTGCAGAGTAAAGGAAATAGTGTAGAGCAATGAGAAACAGAATATAGAGGCTAGAAAAATTTTTTGAAACAGTAAGTTTCTGTAGTGAAATTTTCAGATTTCTTGCATTTTTTTTCAGATTCAGAACAAAATTATAAAAAACAAATTTGCGAGCACTCGAAAACAAATTTAATTAATGCTTCAAAGAAAAAATCTCCGAAATCCAAAAACTTTTCAAATAGTTGCTGTTTGTTTTTGAAAATCACTAAAACTATCAAAAAAAAATTTGACTGTTAAAAAATGAATATTTACTGTTTCATTATTTTTTGCAGTTTGTTAAAGTTGCATGTTAAAATAATAAGTCTTCATTAGTTGGCGAACTGTTTGAAATCTGTCGTCTAGTAGAAAAAAATTCGGAAAAAAATCATTTGTGAAATGGAAAATGCCTTATTCTGGTTCAAAAGATAAAATCCTCCATAATTTCACTAAAAGTTGTTGTTTTAATTTGTATATCAGACCTTTTATTCCATTTTTCACTTCATTTTCTATGAACTGGAAAAAATTAATTTTTTTACGTTTTCAAAAATTCTTTTTACTCCAATCGAAAATTTTTAAAGGAATAACTGCTGTGTATTTGTTGCAGTAACATTAAATTTGCATTGAGTTCGTGAGAAAAATTATAGATATAAAAAAAGTTACTACTTCGAACAAAAAAAATTCTTTTCGGTGTTTTATCTCAAGAAAAACAGATCTGAAACACATTTATTACCAGCAGTAATTAACGCGAAAAAATTTTGAGAGAAGCAACATTTTGAAACAGCAAAAAAATTGTTTGACACGTTTCAGAATTATTCACAACCCGATTTTTTGACTTCAAACAATTTTTCAGATATAGTTTTCATTAAAAATGCCAATCTGATCAATTCAAATACAATTTTACCGTTTCCAGAACTTCGGCTGAAACAGCGAAAATTGGAGTTTGACTTTGAAAAAAGACACAAACAAAAGGATAGTTCTTTCTGTTTTGGAATTTGGGAAATTCTGTTTTTTTTTCTGTTTCAAAAAAATTTAACTCAAATCATTTTTTTTTCCTGTTCACTAATTTTGTGAAATGTTTTGAGAAAAATTGATTTTCCTTCTGATAACTAGGTGGGGAGGTGGTTTACCGGAGGTTAAGAGAAACTTTTTAGTCAGGAAGTTTTTGAAACAGAAATAACAATTGTAATTTCCAGTTTTTGCTAAACAGGCTCACAAAAAATAGATGGTTTATTTGCAAGTCGAATTTTTAAAAATTTTTTCTCAAATACAGTTGCGGAAAATAGTGAGGGTACGTTTGATTTATTGTTTGTAATCTAACTAGTTAGCTTCGATTGAAATCGGAAAGACATGTAATAGGATATGCAGTTTAAGAGCAATAAACTTATATATTAATTGAGTCTAAAATTATTTTTTTTTAACAGAAAACATGTTTCTTTCAATTTTGTTATGAATGATGAAATAGGAGACTGATTTTGTATGGTTCCGCTGAAAAATAACATTTTTTGAAAAATTTTTTTTTACTGTTTCGCAAAAATTTAACTGGAAATTACAGGGATCACCTTTACTATGTCGGATGTTTAATAGGATTAAAAATAAATGTTGTATCTAGCGTGCTCTGAAAGGCCACAATCGGTGAAAGAATATTTTGAAACAGAAAAAAAACTGAATTTTCACTGTTTCAGGTGCCAACTAAAATAACTTTGGTGGTGGTCACCGTATTCGATAAACATTTGATAATGCTTGAAGTTTTGGAACTGTTCTATCAAAGTCATACGACATACGAAATTTCTCGAAATTTTCGTAAATCTGTTGGTACAATATCGTTTACACTTCACTATTTTTCAAGGGTTCGAGGAAAAAAATACTGTTCTAGAAAAATCATTTCTTGATCTTTTCAACGTTACCGATGCTTAATAAGGTACAGATTTAGTTCTGATTAACGGAACACACTCGCAACTCTTTTGTTCCTATAATGAATGAAACAGAAAATATTTCAAGTTTTTTACTGAAAATTTTGTTCTTTAAATAGGTTTCTTTTTGTTAACTCATCAGTTTTCCTAGTTATTCCCTATAGTCAAACTGCAGAAAATCTTTAAAAAAATCTAAAATGGCGATTTTATAGTAAGTGAGTGCTCTACCGACGCCAGGATCAAAGTCAAAATATTTGGAAACAGCAAAATGATGATACACCTTTTTTATTTTGAATTTTCGAAAAGCAGGTTTTTACAGTTTCCAAATATCTAACAGACATTTGATAACCTCTGTAGATGAACTCGTTTCTTCTGGCTTTTTTTTTTTCGTCAAAAAAACAGTATAATTTTTTGCTTTTTTTCCTCTTTGAGTCGTGATTAGATACTGTTCTTGATGATTTCATCAGTAAAGCCAAGGTTTTTTTGAGACAGTAATTTTTCACTGCTTTGAAATTTTTCATAAAATCGAGTTAGTGAGTGATTTTCATTTATTGAACAAAGTCACCTTTTTTCAAAACTGCAGGAAAATCTATGATTGTTTCAGAACGTTCTCTGAAAACGACGAGTAAGTTTGCAACCATTACAGAAAAAGAAAAGGAGATTGAATTGTATTTTGAAACAGAAAATATTTCATTTTGAATTAGATTTTCTTTCAAAACAAGGGAACCAATTTTGTTCACTCGAATTCTATCGAACAAAAGCACAAAATTCACTGTTTCATAATTTTTGTCAGACAGCGAGATTGGTTCTCCACATAGTTTATTTAGGGGTTTTACAGTATTTCAAATTTTCTGGCACATTTTTTGAATTTCAGCTATGAAGCATACATTTTTCAACAATATTTACTGTTCCATTTTTGAAGAATTACAATTCGGGTTTCAATTTTCATTTGTTCGTTGAATTTACTTTCAAAAAACATTTTTTCCCAGTTTCATCGTTCGCTCCTGCTTTCTCGTAATTTTCCTCAGCAAACTTTATGTCGTATCTATTGAGCCCATCTTACAAACTCACAGTTTCAAGTTTGATGGAAACAGAAAATTTTTTGAGCAAAATTTCAATGCGTTCTTACCACTGAGAACTTCTTACTGTTTCATGCTCAAATCGACGTTACTTTGAACTGAACGTTTCATTTTTATTCATTATGATTCTTCGTGATCCGCAGATTAGTTTCTAGCAAATATGTTTCGCCTAAAATTGTCCCTACTAACGAGAGTTCTCAGTCCCTTTGATCGCTTGTGCGTAGAGTGGTCCCGCAACAAACTACCACCTGCGCAGGCCTTAGTGCGGGGTCACATTACACTCCACCTGCCCTACCACTCACACCTACCCACTCATTCATTGACCTTCTCTCCCTGCACACAATGAACGTCGTCGTCCCAAATCGATTCCCTCGACAAGGAATTGAACTGTGTCCTGGGCGTTTTGATCGGTGAGCCTTTTTTTATTTTCAATGTTTTTTATATGTCCAAAAATCCAGATTGGTAAATCGGAATTGGTAAATCGGAATTGGTGAAAAAATAAGGTCATGACCTAGAAAAAAAAATTAGGTCATGACCTAGAAAAAAGAAATTGTCGTGACCTAGAAAAAAAATTAGGTCGTGACCTAGAAAAAAAATTAGGTCATGACCTAGAAAAAAAATTAGGTCGTGACCTAGAAAAGAATTTAGGCCATGACCTAGAAAAAAGAAATTAGGTCATGACCTAGAAAAAAGAAATTAGGCCAAGACCTACAAAAAGAAATTAGGTCATGACCTAGAAAAAAAATTAGGTCGTGACCTAGAAAAGATTAGTCATGACTAGAAAAAAT
>GL380132.1:84821-96802 GCA_000143925.2 Caenorhabditis brenneri
CTTCCCGAGCTCACGAGAAGGAAGCATTCTCCGGCCCGTTGGTCGTGTCTAGCAATATGAGCAGGACTTGAGTATGTTTTGTGGCAGTCTTGAGTAGCGAGATTAGATGAAGCGAGATCTATAATGAAAACTCGTAAAAGCGCTGGTTGCCAGAAGCTGAAGAAGCTAAATTCGTGAAACATTCTTGGTGCCAATTCATGATAACTTCTTGATTCATGTTCAGTTTCCGATCGTGTTTATCAGTTTTGCAATACTATTGACCATTCAAGTGTTCGAGGTCCATTCTTTCCAGGCTTCGTAGTGCGAGCCTTCTGAAATTTTGAAGTTCTTAGCAGTCTGCACGTAAATTTGTGTGAGCAAATATGATAATTCAGAATATATCGCAAGTGTTTCTAGAAGTAATTATCAGATGGAGAAAAATTTCGAAATTTCGAAATTGCGCCATTCCCCGTATCCCTATACATGGAAAACTAAAATTTTTTGAAAAAAAGTTAAATAAGTCCCGTAACTCAAAGGTGAGACCTATATTTGAGCATGCATACTTGCATCATTGGCCGATAGAAACCGGATGGTGATACTCTCCCGAGGACGAATGTCCAAAAATCGACACTTCTTGAACGACATCAAAGTGAACTTTCTGATATTTTGGTATATAGCGGATCGAGCTTCAGAGATGGAAATGTGACTTAGTTGAACAAATTATAGGCAGTATTTTCACCTACAAAATGGTCAAAAACCCAACTGAAAATCTCAAAAATGAACGAAGTTATGATCCCCCAAAGTTGATCGACTAAAATCCGCAGAAAATTCTAGAAACTGGCGCTATTCCTCGGAACCTGCGCATTCGCCGGTGGGATTTTGTTTTTGAAGTTGTCTGTCCTAGGACTACTTACAGCCGAAATCCCATCGAAATCTGAGGGTAACACTTGGGAACCTTCCCTTGTCAGTTTCTGATAGGAAAAATATTATTATTTCCTGAATTCAGTGTTGCATAAACCTCCAAAACAAGTACTTTGAAGTTCAGAAATTTCATTATGTAGGTACTTTCTTTTAAAAAACATACATTAGCATATGAAGCAAAGCCACTGTTCCCGGTTTTTTATTGAAATGGTGAATTTTGGATTTTGAAGGAACTTTTTTACGTTTTCAAAAAAAAAAATAAACTCAAGATTCGAAACTTCAGCTTCAATAGAAAAGTACAGACAAGTACAGCAATAAATAATTTTCAACAAACAGCATTATAAGTTTTTTAAAGGAAAATAATTTTTTTTAAGGAAAAAGAAAAATTGAGTAAAAAAATATCTTACTGTTTCTCTAATAAATGTTTTCGAAATTCAAGTTTTGTATATTTAATCTTCAATGGTTGCGCTCAGCATCGAATTCTTATTTTTTTTTCTACTGTTTCACTTGAATTGAAAATCATCTGGATCGCAGTAATCATCATTACTTCTCTCATTACGATTGAGTTTGTCACTTCAAATGAATAAATTTTAACATTTTCAGTTTCATGAATTCCAATGAATTTCCGAAATCCAATTCTCCCAAATTTCAGCAATATATAGATTTCCGAATAAAAATCTTCATTGTTTCTCCAGAAAATGTAGGACTATTTCCCTATAGTTGCACTTTGATAAAAACGTGTACAATCCAAAGAAAAACTGAAGTTTCTGGGAAATATATATCAGTGTACTTCTGAAAAAAATCTTTCAAAGCAGAAATTTCTCCCAATAGCTTCCTTTTGTATCAAAACTATTTTTTTGAACAAGTCCCTCCACAAAATATACTGAAAATGTAAAATATTCACTGTTTCAGTATTTTTCAGAAACAGAAAAAATAATTTGTAGAGTTTTCATTTATTTACTGACGGTCGGGGATAAGGCTTGTACTGCTACAGAAAATTTACTAATGAAACCCGTTCCGCTTGTTTCTGAGGCGCCCGTCCGGCAAACGAACCTCACATGGGAAGCCTAATTTTCAAGGAAATCTTGTAAACAAAATTCAGCAATATTTCTGAACCACAAATATTTTTTGTTTCAATTAACTTTGGTCTAGCTGTATTGGATGAAAATATATTATCTGTGCTACTAGTTTTTTTTTGTAACAGGAAATTTGTTTGTTCTTGTTTCTGGAAATGGACACTTTTTTTTACGTTACTACTTTTTTTTGTAGCAGTGGATTCAAAACTTTTGTTCCAGTTTCACAAGATTCAAATTTTTGTTTCAATATTTATTAGCCCTTCGAGAATGACCAAGACAACCAAGGCTGTGTCCTGAACTTTTTTGAAACAAAGAATTTTTCAGAAACTCACTGTTTCGAAAAAGTTCAAAACGAATTTCAGGTTTTTTTCTATGATCAGATTCGACATTAGAGAATATTTTCTATTAAAGAGTTATTTCTAAAAAGAAGGGATGAACAGAACCGAAGTTCTTTTTTGGAGTCTAAGTCTGAGTGAAACAGTAATATCTTCTGACTCTCGGAGTTTAGAAAAAAAATTCTGTTCCAAAAAAAGAAAGATTCTCACAGAGTATCATTAGAATTATAAACAAGGTGTTAGTTTTTTTTTTGAACTTTTATTTGAAATTCTTTAATTTGCTCGCCTTAAAAACGAATGTTTGAACATGCGTTCATGAATTATCCTAAAACTGTGGCTGTTCTACTGCTGGTTTGAACTATTCATCTGTTTTTTTTTGTTAAGAAAATTTACTGATTCAAAGAAAATAGTTTCGATATTTGTTCCTTTTGTGTTAGTTGTTCTATACGTAGGTTTATTTTTCTTAAAGGAGGACTGAAGTCACTTTTTTTAATTTTATAATATTACTTTTTTGCTTCTGGCCAACACTTTTTCCTCTTGACATATATTCCGAAAATTGCTTCGAAGCGAGATATTCTACCATAGTTTGGTGCTTGTCCCTTTTGGTGGAAGAACTTTTGCCGGGTAAAGGCCGCGGCCACCGCACCTAGGCCACCCGTGCGGGAACGTTTTTATTCGATGAATTGTTAATAAAATTGTTTTACTTTTAGATAAAAATGTATTAAACATGCATTAAAATGATTCTTTGAGAAAAAAACACAAAAAAAGTTGAAAATAGCCAAAAAAAGAAGAAATGTCACAAAAAAACATTGTTTTTGTTACGCTTTGTCGGATCCTTGGCCAGGGGTTCCTCGGCCAAGGCTGGCGGCCACCAAAAGGGACAAGCACCAAACTATGGCAGAATATCCCTATTTTCAACTTTTTTTTGTGTTTTTTTTCTCAAAGAATCATTTTAATGTATGTTTAATTCATTTTTATCAAAAAGTAAAATATGTTTATTAACAACTCATCGAATAAAACCGTTCCCGCGCGGGTGGCCTAGGTGCAGTGGCCGCGGCCTTCACCCGGCAAAAGTTCTTCCACCAAAAGGGACAAGCACCAAACTATGGTAGAATATCTCGCTTCGAAGCAATTTTCGGAATATATGTCAAGAGGAAAAAGTGTTGGCCAGAAGCAAAAAAGTAATATTATAAAATTAAAAAAAGTGACTTCAGTCCTCCTTTAAGGATTTTTTTTCCATTTTTCCCCAAATTTATATTGAGGCGTGGCCTCGTAAATCGAAACTTAATGTCACTTTGTTTGAACGCAACCTAGACTGCAGTTATCATTTCAATATCTTATAAGTTCATCCCAAAAATTATTTGAAACGGTAAAATTTTTTAGAAATAAATACAGAAACTTTTTTAGAAATAGATCTAGAAAATTTTTTCGAGTTCCTCGCAGAAATTCCAATATTTCCCAAATTCACTGTTACAACAATTTGAAAAACAATTATCATGAAGTTGAGAAATTATTAACACTGTTAGTTCCGTTCCGAAAACTTGCATTAGCACATAAGCAAACTCAGTATTGCCGACTTTTTTCTGAAACAGTAAATATGAATTTTGAAATATTTTTGACTGTTTCAAAAAAAAAAAAATGAAACTGAAGCTGCCAAGGTTTCGATTAATTTTGCTTGTCCATTTTTTTGAAGCAATGTTAGTTTTTAGAAACTGCGCAGTTCGTTTGTTTTTGCCGACAATCAGCAACCAATAGGTTGTCAGCTGAAATAAAATTAACAAGTTCAGTTGCGAAGTATTTTGAAACAGGAAAACCTTCCACTGTTCGAAAGGGATCTTTGAGCAGGGTTTTAGCAGAATTTGGACGAAACCTCAGAATAAGAAAAACTAACCTGAAAAAATGTTCGAAAATTTTTGGAACAGAATTTTTCATACTGTTTCATTCGCTGTTTCAGTAATATTTGTTCTATTTGGTTATGCTTACTTGGCCAAAACTGATTCTATCAGAAACGATATGACCTCAAAAAATTCATTGCATCAAGGAAAAAAAGAAAAAAAAACTACTGTTTCAATTTGCTCGAAAACGTATTTTTCTTTTGCCCAACGTTAATTCTACGTCGCTTTGCGAATCGAATTCCAAATACTGCTTTTTACAATTTTTTTTCAATTTTAGGGATTCAACTTCCAAAAATAACTTCTATTTTGAGAAAATGGGTCTGATAAATTCAGGAAAAGGTAATATTCAGATTGATATATTTTCTTTACTGCTTTAAAAAATCATTCCAAGTTAACAATGTTCGTTTATAAGCGAGAACATTAATGACACTGAATTATAAGTAAACGGATTTTTTTGAAACAGTAAAAAAAATATGTACTGTTTCAACAGTTTTTCCTTCAAACCTTGGGGTTCGAAGGTTCAATAGAACAAGTTTTTTTCACTGATTTTCTGGAATAGTTTCGGACCTCATGAAGTTTCATGAACAAGTTTTTCAAAAGCTATATCTAGGGATTTATTTTCTGAAGCAGTGAACTTTTTCAAAAATTTGCAGTTTCAAAAATTGTTCAAGCATTCTCACACTGTTTTCAGTACATTAGCGGATTTTTTTCGGAAGAATTATTTCAAGTTCACATTGAGAAAATCTTGTAAGCAAAACAAAAAAATGTTTCTTTACTCGAAGTTATAATGAAACAGGAAAAGTTGAAAAAAGTAAAACTAGTAAAGAAAAACTTATTTTGAATTTTAAGAAAAAATTATTTTCTCGAAACGAGAGAAGTTTCTGGAAATACCGAAAAATTCTGTAAGAAACATGGGGAGACTATGAAACTAGCACGAAAAATTGTGTTCCTCGGGGCAGACCAATGTGAAACAGAATTAAACTTTTTTTTCTGTTTCGAAACTTTTCCTGTTGAACAGGACAACTGCGATGACTCTAATTGAAATATCCACTAAATATCTCTTTCGCAGTGGAATATTCTCAAAATAAAAATATTTTTGGTCATGAACTATGAATTAATGTTTCAATATTTTCTGCAACAGCTGAAGGACTTCCGAGCAGTCAGTTAGCTTCAGCCGGAAAAATGGGTTAATGAGAAACAGTAATTTTTTGAAATAGCTTCATTTCTCAGTAAAAAATTTTTGAACCATTGTTTTGGTTGTCTAAAACTGGCAAAAATGTAATCTTTCGAAAAAAAAAATTTCAGAAACAAAAGTTCGTTACAGTTGCATCGTCAGAAGCGGAACATCAATAACCCTATTTTTCTATCTTTTGCACACATTTACTTGTAACAGTTAATTTTCAATAAAACATTTCCTGTTTCATGAAACTTCAAATGCTTTTTTTTCTGTAGATTTGAGAAGTTGAGCGACCATAATTTTAATTTAACCCAACAGTTGAAAAAGAGGAAATCTCGAAAATCAACACGTTTCCATGGAAAAAGTTTTGGAACAGTAAAAATTATTTTCACGACGACTATTTTGTCTGTATTCTGAAGTAAGTGGAACTTGAAAACAATTCTTAGACTCAAAAATTGAGCTCAAAATGAATCAAAAAAGAAAACTCGTACGAAAAAAAATTCTTCTAACAACAGTCCCTCCGGTTTCTGAGGCGGACGGCGGACGGGCAGTGGATGCCCGAACTTGCTCGTCCGGCAAACAAGCCTTAGTTTGCTCATTTGGCGAAACCTGATTTTATGTGTTTCGCTCTCAAAAGAATCATCCCATTTCAACTCATAGCAAGCCGGGCTAGCCTTGCACAGTATACTTCTCCGATTGATTTGGAACTATTTCTTGTTGATTTCAATATAAAAATTTACTGTTTCCAAATAGCTGAATTAATTTTCAACTTTTATGTGTGTTAATGGGTGGTTGGTTTTTCTGTTAAAACATAGTTTGTTTCTTTTTGAATTTTTTTTTACTTTCATTTTTTTTAAAGCTCATTACATTGATTGTAGGAATAAATGCAGCATCAATTACATTCGTATATGACAAATTTCGTCCGAAAAATGCTGATACAGTAAATTTTTTCAAAGAAATATAGGCAATTTTTTCACTTCCGATCGGAAAAAGAAGTTGTAACTGTTTACTGTTTCAAAAAAAATGTTATTCAATTTTTAGTTTGGTATTGCTAATATTAATTTTATAGTGTTTTCCAGCCTAGTAAAGTTTTCAACTGTTGTCCACAACCGCATCATATATTGCTAGAATATTTTTTTTTTTGAAAACCAAAAAAATTACTGTTTCAATTTCTCCTTGGACAGAAAGTTTTGTCATTCAGAATCGGTTCCATCTCGTTTGCGAAATCAAAATTGATACATTGTTCTTTATTTTTCAAACATTTATTGTAAGGATTTATCTTCAAAATATTTGTTGTGTGAAAGTTAAGTTCATGAAATAGCAACTCTAACATCAATAATTTTTAACTGTTTCAAAAAAAGTTTCCTCCAAGTGATTGCGTATAAAATCAATTATAATTGATTTTTTTTGAAACATCAGTACGGCATTCACTGTTTCAACAAGTTCTTAATTTCAAGATTATTCTTTCATCGATTCCGTAGTATTATTTCAAACCTTGAGAAGTGGGTGCAACTATTTTTCCGCGAGCTGCTTCTCAAAATTTTTTTCTGAAACAGTAAATTTCAAAAAAAAAATGTACAGTTTCAAAAAACATTCAAACATTTTCACAATGTTTTCAGTACACTAGTTGACTATTTGTGTGAGAATAAACATTTCTAGAATAATATTTCCAAATTCAAAGCTTCGTGACTGTCTGATGAATATGGATCAGCTCCATTCTCCGTTCCCTTATTATTATGAAACAGGAACAACGTTTTGTTAATAAAGTTCCTAATGTCGCCTATTTTATATTGAGAGAAAAATGAATCAAAAAATGAAGTCAGAAAATGAGAAAGGTCAGAACTAGCACGAAAAATTATGTACTTCGGTGAAACTAATTGTGAAACAAAATCAAATGTTGTTTGCTGTTTCAAAAGTTCTCCCGTTGAACAGGACATATCTTGTTGCACTAATTGGAATAGGCAACAATGTTCTTTTTGTCAGTAAAGAATTTTCGAAATAAAATTTTGTTTGCAAAATTTTCAAGTTTCTTAACCATAGACCAGTGTGCCTCCTACATTACGCCATATTAGGTTATTGTGGAACAGTATTTTTTTGAATTAAACTTTTTTTGAATTTTGAAAACTTTTTCCATCAACAGCAATCATTTCGTAATCAATAACCCGAACGTTTCTATTTGATGCACTAGAACAGTGAGTTTTCAACAAAATAATTTCCTGTTTCATGGATTTTCTAACATTTTTCTGTGGTTTTGAATAATTGATCGTCCACACTTATATGAGTGATAATTGAAAATATTTCAGAGACAAACTTTCCGATCGCGAACAATAGTTTCATCTTATTTATCTGGTGCACTAGCTTCCTCGAAACAGTAAGTTTTCGAAAGAAAAAATCCATTTAGAGCTTTTGATGATAACATTGTTTGTCTTTTTTCTTAAATTTTTTTACTGTTCCAAACATAGAGTAGGCCATAAATTGAATAATTGAGACAGTTCTTGAACAAAACCAAAACTTACAAAATTTCGAAACATTTTTCTGTTTCATTTTATTTTCCAGTTGAAGAACATTGATTTAACGTTAGTTTATGTATTTTATGTATCTGAAAAATTTGATCAAGTTATGAAGCAAACTTCAGCGACAATTGGAATTGTATTTTCACTCACCGTATTCATATAATGCAAGTCCTAGGGAAAATTTTACTGTTTCCAAAAAATTCATAAAACTCTTTTGAATGACTTTGGTTACTACCCAAACTTGATCATTTCAATTATTACTGTTCCCAGACGTTTTTATATCACATTTCCAGTGAGTTCATGAAAATTTACCAACAGTGGTAGGTATGTAATACAATGATTCCGAATGATTAATGAAACAATATTTTGAAACAAAAAGAAAACAGTAAGCAACTTTTCCTGTTTCTAAACAAATTCCATCTTCAAAGGATTAATGTCAAATTAATGATACTTTGTGTCTCGACCAGCTTCATTAGACATGTTAAAACGTTTTCGAGGGACATGAAGAACGAACACCGAACAGATCAAATAAAATAATAGAAGTCATTGTTCCTAAAATTTCTGAAATGGTAAAAGAACTAATTTCCAGAGTACATATAATTTTTCTGTATCGAAAAAAAAGCGTTGTGGAGTTCGAGGTTAGGATTTTTTAATGAAAACCGGTTATTCTTTCATGAAACAGCTTTTTAAAATATAGCTTTTGACGGTTGGACACTGCTTTCTGGGTGGCTGCATGAGAAAATCAAATATGTTGGAACAGAAAAAAAACTTTTTTCAAAAAAAATAATTTTTGTAAATCACTAGGAAATAAAGAGGCTAGTCAACTATCTAATTCCCCATATTCGACTTCAGCATTCTCAAGTTGAAACAGTAAGTTGTTTTCAAATTCGGTCCAGTGTCTCACAGATTTTTTCCAGGATAAAGTGAAATCATCGTTAATAATGAAGAGGTTTTTTTAACTGTTTCAAAATTTTTGCGAAAAGGTTAATTTTATTCCGGAAGCACTTTATCTGAAAAACTTATCTCTGTCTTAAAACTATCCTCATTGAAATGTGAATAAGGAATATGTACTCTCAATTTCAATTTTCATGAAATTCTCTGGGAAGGCACCAGGGTAAAAGGTGAAATTTGCAGAAGATCAAAAATTTTCTCACCTGATTTACTTTTACGAAATTTACGACCTATTGACAAAATGACTACTCACGAATAGTTTCACCTGAAAATCTTATTTTTTGAAACGGGTTTTTCTTTCAAGTTAAACTTGTAGTAATCAATCAACTAAGAATACGCCAACCTTTTGTCGATGATGAACTCAAAAAAGAGTTTTCGAAATACTTGAAACAGAAAAAATTACAGAAATGTAAATGTTGTCAAAATTTGAACTCCTTACAAGCGAATATTATACAATAGTTGTTTCCGAAAATTTTTGAAACAGAAAAAACGGTGAGTCTCAAGATAGCTAACGGAAGAGAAGAAATAAAAGAAACTGAACAACCAAATTCACAAAAAATCCAAATCGATAAAAACTGAAACTGCAAAAAAGCAAAAACTGCAAAATTTCTCCATTGTGGCATACACAGATTGGTTTCTGAGAGCTTTTCGAAAACATCAAACGCAAAAACTAACTATTTCGAATCAATTCATCCAAATCTGCTTATTCGAAACAGGAAATGTTTTACTGTTGCAAAAACTTAAGATTAACAGATTCTCCCGTTTCAGTGTTGATGGTTATTATTAATTTTCTTCTCCGGAATGAATGAATAATAGTCAGGGGATTTTTTCGACCTTACGAATATCTTTTCTGTCAACCCTGTCAAGTAAATTGACTGATTCACAAATAAGCAGGTTTAACATTGATAAAATGTGAAACAGTAAAAATCTTTTTGCTGTTTCAAAAAAAATTAGTTTTTGTCGTTTTCTATTCTGAATGATGATATGTATTTATTGGTTTGCAGTACCATGAGAACTCGTCGAATTTTTTTCCGTGTGTCCAGTACGTGCGGAGCGGAGTGTTTCAAACTTACAACTTTTCCTAATTTTCCGAAACAGAAAAAAATGTGGATTGTTTTCCAGGTAAGTTAATTCCTTCTGTTTTGAAAAAAATCCAGCTGGACCCCAATATTTCTATTATTTACTCTGTGTCTCTAACAGCTTGCTTAGACAAATATGTTGTCGAATGTACGCCCATATGCATCCATTCGACTACGAAGAGTCAACATAATCACCCTCTACCTTGTTACTTCTTAACCCTGAGAGATTATGTGCTCTTTTACTCAATTATTCCACCTATTTATTCGCAATTACAATTATAATAATTCAAATACCCGCGCTTTCCCGGCAACCGCGCCCCACCGCACTGCGTAGCGTCCCTCGGGGCGCATACGCAATTGTCGATGTGTGCGCGTCGCCATGGGAACGCGAGCAGTCTCCTACGCTCCGCAAGTGTGCTACGCCCGTCGCTTCACGTTTCTTCGGCGGTTTTACTTTTATTTCGTACACTGTTTGCCGTTTACACTTTTTTTATCACACTTTATTGCCGTTACTCTCACCTTAATTGCATCATACCGTCCGTGGACGTTAATCGCCGTCTCTTGACGTTAAACAAGGGTTTTCCCCCTTTTGAGAGGACGACGCGGGCCGACTCTAAATAGTCTGATTCCTGCTTGTCTGACTCAAATTGAGCGGTTTTATCCCTTTATTATACAGGTTTTCCCCCTTTTGCTAGGGCAACGCGGGCCGACTCTAAATAGTCCGATTCCTGCAAGTCTGACGCAAATTGAGGGTTTATCCTTTTTTACCCACAGGTTTTCCCCCTTTTGTTAATGTTACAAAACTTTTAAGGACATGAAACAATAAATACTCACTGGAACAAAAAAATACTGACAGTCATTGTTCAAACTTTCACTGAAATAGTATACAGTACCGTGCAAAAGTATACGAACACTTACTTTTTTCAGTTGATTTTGGCCGATTTAGGCTGACTTTGAGCATGAGCCACACAGTCAAAATGTTATCAACGGCTTTAAAAATTTTTGGGCATTTCAAACATAGCTCGAACTTCATTTTTGTAGTTGACAACTTTTTTGTACCACCACTTTCCCGACAGATAGAGCTCGTCCAAATCAACTACCTCAAAAATAGCCCGTTTTCTGTAGAAAATTTGACGATTTCCGGAGTCCTTCATCGAACGAGCTGTATCTACCGGGAAAGTGGTGGTACAAAAAAGTTACCAACTACAAAAATGAAGTTTTAGCTATGATTGATATGCTCAAAAATTTTTAAAGCTGTAGAAACATTTTTGACCGTGTGGCGCATGCTCAAAGTCAGCTAAAATCAACTAAAAACGGGGGGTGTTCGTATTCGTTAACCATCTAATTGGTCTGACACGGCTTCAAAATTCTTAAATTGAAACAGTATTGTGTTTCGGAATTCGGTCCAGTGTCTCAGTTTTTTTCCAGGATGAATTGAAATCGTTAATAATGAAGAGAAATTGTTTCACTGTTTCAAAGATTTTGTGGAAAGGTTGAATTTATCTTGAAAGCAGTTCCAAAACAATTCTGATTAAGGCTTGAAAGGTAAAAATGTACTTTCAATTTCAATTTTCATGCTTTCTTCTGGAAAAGCGTCAAAACCATTTATTTATCAGTTACAGATTCAGAAAAAAAGTGAAACTGAAAATTATTTTGTTCCATTTTTTACAGTTCTATGCCCCTTTTTGAAATTGAAGTATAACAAAACTTCTAGTCGGAGACAGATCGCTCGTGCGAAGTTTCACCTCAAAAGCAGTTCTTTTGAAACAGAAAATTATTTTCGGTTTCCAAATAAATTCAAATTGTTGTGAAGGAACTTTTTGTTGTTACAATTTTTGATGTTCTGCTCCACTAAACCGAAATTCGTAACTGTTTCACAAAAAGTTTTTTCGTTCTTGGTATGAACATTTTTCTGATTTACGATGGGATGAGTGTCTTTTTTGGTTATTTTTTTCGCTTCAATCGCCTAATTTCAAAAATTCGAGTGTATAATGTTTCGAAATTCGTTTAGCGACATTTAAAAATCGACTTCTCAAAACGAAATCGAAAATTCAC
>GL380133.1:0-63425 GCA_000143925.2 Caenorhabditis brenneri
AATAAGAGGTGATCCGAAGAGAAAAATCAGATTAGTCCTAACTCTTATCAAATATTTCCCTAACAAGTGGCTAACAAAGTGGATCGGGGTTTCCAACCCCTTCTATAGCGTCTACCTGACGTTTGTGATCGAAATCACCAAGGTAGCAAAGTCCTATCTAGTTAGGTTTCCTCTCTCCCGGCACGTTGGACAAGCCGTCTGTGAACAGCGTGTTTTTTAGGTGCATGGAGGATATCGATCCGGAGACCGACTCCCAAGGGCTTTTAACTAGAAGGACACCATCTATAGAAGAGGCGGAAAATCGGCCGAGAAGCATACAACGCAGGTCCAAGACCTCATAGCCTTGCGACTATGAAGCGTTGGCAGTGCGTGCATACTTCCCTTTGAATGCAGCGGCGAGTGATGACGACCGATGCTCAGATTAACTGAGATAAGCGCTTTTCACTGGCACCCCACATCCCTTCATCTCTTCCATACCGCGGCGAGAGGCTCTGGTATGTCCTCCACTCCGATATTATCCGATGTTACACGGATAATACCGAAACTTCGGCGAGAAGGACCACTGCAAGGGACCCCACCAGCTCGTGGGATTTTACAGTGGCGACTAGGCCCTACTTAAATTTATCTGGGTCTTTGCCCGTGTTTTTTCTGTGTCGTCGCCTTTCCTCCCGGTTGCTCCAGGTAGGGGTGCATATAGGAGAACCCGTGTGGGAACCCGCCGCAGGGCCACTCCACTTGCCAGATCTTACCTATCTGTAGGCGCTAGTCGGATGAACTAGGACCTAACCAGTACCGAGCGGGCCTCCGAAGAGGCAGTCTCGATACTGGACACAAGTGGCGAAACCCTCCCTACTACCCGGACCGGTGGAAAGTGGGAATTCCCGGAAAAAGTGGAATGGAAAATTAGAGTGAGTAGCCTGACTGGTCTAACCCAGTCTGTTATGGATTCAGGAAAGAACCACCCTGTCACAAGTTCCATCAGAGGCGAAGGAGTACCGGCCGTGCGCTGGCTTGGGTACCCTACTTGTGACGAAGGCCCCCCGACCCTTCACCATAACAGCTAACACCCTAGCAGTCCACCCACTTAACTTTGGGAACCCCAGGGCGGACTAATTGAAAGGCGGCTGACCCTCCTTCATAGGATACTACGGGCTGACGTTTCCGTCTGGGGATTAGTCACCATCTCCGAAGAGAAGAGCCCCCACCCTCACCTCCGTCAGACCAACCGTCTCCAATTAGCCCTCATTTTATCAGAAAAATGAAATAAACTCAACTTCTCATTAAAACCAACTCCCGTACGATCCTTAAGGCCCACTGCTCAACACCAGGCTGTTACACCGAGGAGGCTGGGGTAAATGATGGCAGCGGCGGAGATGAAGAGGCGACGAACGAAAAATCCACAGAGGCGATGCGTCCACGAACTAACTATGCCAGATTGAAGCCCACTTAGGGGCCTCTGCCGTTAACCGATAGCCTAAGCGAGGTGGTTCTTATCAACAACACGGTGGCTAATCCGTGAGCGACCTGACCCTAACCCTCGTGCAGTTGTCAACCTGCGCCAGACTTGAAACCCACTTAGGGGCCTCTGCAGCTAACTTGATCCCAGCTAACGACGAAGTGGCGAAACACGATGAACGGCTCCACATCGAATGAAGAGGCGAACGACGAAGAGGCAACGAACTATCTGACTAGGCCCAGCTGAACACCTAGGTGACCTGGGCCCGACAGTCTCACCCTCACCCAGAGAGGGGAATCAACAGCAACCCGAAGTGGCGACGTGAAGATGAAACACATGAAGTGGCGACCTTGACGAACGGCGACTCGGCGAATGAAGAGGCGACCAAACCCTGGGCTAGGGGGTGAAAACAAGCCCCAGCTACCTCGGCGGCCTAACCGGAGAAAATCGGCCTGACGACATTGTCCCCCCAAGAGGCGAAATAATCAACCTCTTAAGTGGGTACAACTTGAAGCACAGAGGCGTCCAGACGAGAGGCGAACAGAAAATAAACTGACTAGGCCCAGCAGCCGTAGCGTACTGGGCCCGACAGGCTCACTCCCACCGAGAGGGAGGAATCAACTGCAACCTGAAGTGGCGGCGTGGTGACGTGAAGACGTGAAGACGTGAAGACGAAATGACGACGTTGACGAACATCTCCTCGGCGAATGAAGTGGCGACCAAACGAGAGGCGAAACTAAACTGACTAGGCCCAGCTGAACACCTAGGTGACCTGGGCCCGACAGGCTCACTCCCACCGAGAGGGAGGAATCAACGGCAACTCCAAGTGGCGACGTGGTGACGTAGCAAACGAAGTGGCGGCATTGACGAACATCTCTTCGGCGAATGAAGTGGCGACCAAACGAGAGGCGAAACCAAACTGACTAGGCCCAGCTGAACACAAATGTGACCTGGGCCTGACAGGCTCACTCCCACCGAGAGGGAGGAATCATCAGCAACCCGAATCCACGGCTCCAGTGACGATAACACGACTCACAGTGGCGACTCGACAATCCATCGACAAGCTCTCAGAGGCGACTCGACTTTCCATTGACCATCTCTCCCAACGACGACGCAGCTTTCCCCAATCGAAATCGATAATTCAGTTTTTAACTGATTTCCGCGTTTTTCTAGTACTTTACAGCCAAGTTTACCGATTTCTCGATAAAGTTGACGGATTTTCGTAGAAAATAGGCGAAAAAAGGGCTGAAGTGGCGGAAAACTACTGATTTTCCGGAGAAAATCAATAATCAGCGGCGAAAACATTTTTTCGGCACTCTTTTTGGGCCTTTTGCGAAAATCTGTCGATTTCTCGACAATTTTCCGCCAAGTTTCCGCAAAGAGGCGTACTTCGTGTTTTATTCAGCGTATTTTATCGATTTATTATGGAATTTCTGTGAAAAATCACAGAAAAGCGATAAAAACCGACAAAATAGGCCTAAAAAACTTCAGTTGCCTTCAAAAGAAAATGTGAGCGCGTCGCTTGAAGGGGAGAGAAAAAGTTCGGTGGAGCGCGGTTGCATTATCGTTCGAGAAATGAATTGTCATCATTTTCGAAGGAAAAGGGGCAAAAACGCGATAAGTAAAGAAGGGAAAACGCAAAAATTTGCGAATTGATCGGAAAAAGAATTAGAAAATTCACACAATGTCACTTTTTAAGTAAAAATGCGCTAATTTTCGCTAAAACGCTAGGAATGCTCGCCGGCTAGTTCGTTCGGTAAAACTTAAGTTTCAGCGAAGAAATCACGGTCGATGCACCAAATGTGACGGACCCAATAGTAGTCTATTGGCCACCGGCGAGCCGAATAGGTCCTATCTCATAGCGCATTCCTAACTGAGCTCCTGGTGGTTCAGTAAAGAGCTCAGGATAAGCGATGTAACGACATAACACAATTTACACTCAACCAAATTTATTGAGGGGAAAAAGCATGTCTCATAGAGACTGCATTAAAAACCCTTGGTGAGAGTTCAACAAGGTACAATAAAAGTGGCGGGCCTTCTAAACAGAAGGGGCGCCCAAAAGGGACACAATAAATGAATATGGGGAGGGGAAATAATAATTAGAGACCTCGAAATATTCCACGAAGAATCAGGTCAGATTCTAACGGCATCCATTCCAGAGATGACTAATTACTAAATACCTTATGCTAATTAGACTAAGCTCCGAAGAGGTTAGGATTAACATTCCTTTGTATTGTCTTCAACCACTAGAGGCGTCTATATTAGAGGCGTCAGTGGCGGCAATAGCAACTTGGTGAAAGGTACGGAGAGGCGTGAGCCGCTCACCATTCAGCAAGGTGACTTGCAACAAGACTGAAGATTAAAGGGAGGTAAGATAGCAATTGTCATCATTTGCATTGAAGTTGGCGGGCGAAGTAGTTGTAGTAGATCATCCAGGAGCGGCGGCAGCGTAGAGAGTGAGAGACGTAGACACTGAAAGAGAGGAACGAAGTGAGTCTGAAAGAAATAAGAAGGGGCGACAGGGGAATAATGAAAGGAACTAAAAAGGAATAAAATATAATTAATTATAAGGATAAATTCATAGAATTTATGCATAATAATCAATAAATATATTTGATGAGTTTGACTGTGGCAATCAGAGGGAAAGAGGGCCCTGTAGATTGACAACAGAGTGATTGTGGTATGAGTTGAACAAAAAATTTGTCTTCAGAAAAAAAAGCAACTCAAGGACAGCTATAAAAATTGCCTGTTTTGTTTTTTTTTCGATAAAGTCAAAATACGAACCTTTTTTTTTGGAAAAAAAACCGTCAAGTTTCAGCTCTGCCCACGTCGTCGTTCACCATCCCGCCAAAGAAGTCCATCCCTCCAGCCAAGTCCTCAAGATGTTGGTAATGAAACCGATCCAGCTTGCTCTCCGCCAATGGAATCGGTGAGTTGCCTTCAAGGTTTTTAAACTAGGTTTTGGGAAATTTCTAGGAATTCATATTTGCGAACTGTTGCTCAATTTTGATGAAAAATAAATGTTTTGGACTCAAGCCATTTTTTGAAATTTGATGGACCTAACAGAGAGGTCAAAAAGTTGGATGGATCCAAGATAGGTGTCGAGAAGTTGGATGGACCCGACAGAGGAGTGAAAAAATTGACTGGACCAAGACGGGCACCTGAAAATTGAGTGGACCCAAAAATTCCAATGAATGGCAATGGCTCGTTTCTTGTGTGATTTTTCGTTTTCAAAACTTGATGAAGTATAAGACATTACGCTGGAGAAAAGAAATAAAAACATTTTTTTGAAAAAAGAGCAGATTCTCAATATACCATTCTAATTAATGTTTATTTTGGGTCCACCCAATTTCTAGGTCTCCGTCTTGGGTCCATTCAATTTTTTGATCTTTCTCTTGGGGCCCCAACTTTTCGACACCTCTCTTGGGTCCATCCAATTTCAAAAAATGGCTTGGGTTCATTCAACTACAGGAGAACCGAAACGTGTCATAAAAATTTAAGTAGTTGTTGCCTAGTTTCATTTTTGGTGTACGGAAAAAAACGAAATTAGTGAAAAGGACACTTCCTACACTCATTCTTAAAACGTGTTTTTGCAATTCTGCCTGAACGAGCCAGTTTCTGTCCTACAAACACAGAGTTTTTTTCACAATGTGAAAATATTCAATCATTCTATCAAAAATTAGTAGTTTGGAGTCTATTCTTGTTTTTGAAAAATCGCGATTATTGTTTTGTTTTTTTTTGCGATAATGTAAAAAGAATTTTTCGAAAAAAAAAAACAAACCCGTCAAACTTCAGCTCCGCCCATGTCCTCGACCATCCCGCAAAAGATGTTCATCTCCACAATCAAATCATCAGCAGGTTGTTGATGAAACTGACTCTGCTGAATCTTTGTCAATGGACTCGGTGAGTTGCCTTCACAAGGGATCTGCAACACCTCGCAAGTTCAGAATCGGCTCAAAATTTTATGAGAGATTCATACCAGTCTAAATACATACCCCAAAAATTTTTAGAATGTGCTCATCAGTTTCAGCCGAGTTATGACGCTTGAAAGTGAGAATCAGTTGATTTTGGCTTGAAATCGTCCATTTTCGGGGACCATTTTTTCGACCTTCCAGGCTTTATTTGAAGTAATTTTTGTTGTTAGGGGTATTTTGGAGGCTCGAAAAACATATTCACAAAGTTTCAGCACAAATATTTTTTTTCGAATTTTGAGAAAATTGATGACCATTTGGGTGCAAATTTTTTCGAAAAAAAATTTTTTTTCAAAATTTTTTTCAAAAGTGTTGCCAAAGTATCAAAGTCATTATGACATTCTTTTTGTGAATTTTTCATAGTTTTAGGCAGTTAACGAGTCAAAGAAAAAGCCGACTCAAAGACTTAAGTCTATTTAGAGCGTCCTGGACCTATCCCGAATCACAAAAAACAATCATGAGGTCGTTATTGAATGTCTCTTAAGAGTGTTGAAGTGATATGTTGAAGAATTAAGGCTTCAATATGGACCACCAGATGTCTTGCAGCTCTGAGACATTACAAATAATCCAATTTTTTTTCGAAACTTGATTTTTTCACTTCATTCAGCGAAAGCAACGAATATAGCCAAGAACTATTTTCAAAATGATAGACCAGATGTTTTGGCAAGATTGAAAACCACAACAAAAAAAACAAAAACAAAAACTAGTCCCCAGAATCGATCCCCAGACCTTCCGCATACCACTCGAAACCACGCCCACTGAACCACCGAACCGTTGAAATCAACAGAGAAAAGTGAGCCTTACAAGAGCGGTTTTTTCTTCTCATGTCGAGCGGCCGGAAACCTCTCTTCCTATGGTGAATCAACGGGTTCCAGTACTAAAACTTTCAAGCGTCATAACTCGGCTGAAACTGATGAGCACATTCTAAAAATTTTTGGGGTATGTATTTAGACTGGTATGAATCTCTCATAAAATTTTGAGCCGATTCTGAACTTGCGAGGTGTTGCAGATCCCTTGTCAAGGATTTCTAGAAACATTGTTTACGTAAAAGTCTTAAAAACAGAAAGTTTGTAACAGAAGTTTGTAGTTTGGAACCTAAAAGCAAACCTATTTTTTCTTTGACAAAAAAAACTGTCAAATTTTAGCTCCGCCCACTTCGTCGTCCACTATCCCGCAAAAGAAGTCCATCTCCACAGCCACAGGGAATTGGAGCGAAACCTGTGATAGCGGCTTCCGAAAAGAAACTGCTGGAAGTGCAGTCAGTGGTCACGCCTGACGAGCAGTGGGAGTCATCTGAGAGAGCGGTCCGACAAGTTGTTGATTCGAGCAGAAACAGATTGGTCTACTTGAATGGCGCTCCGGTGAAAGATGATATATTGAATAATCCAATTTTCCACGGAAACGTTATTCAAATGGTGAGAAAATACTATATGTCTTTATCAGTGTTCATGACTATTTTTAGGCAATACGTGGACGCGGACCTGCTCTCCCAGAATTTCATCGGAGAGGTGTGACTCCTATATCTTATCGCTGTCACATTTCGGAAAATGACGTGAAGAATATGAGAGCACAAAGAGAGAAAATTGACGATAACGCATTGTTCGTGATAGCTTTCGAAAAAGTATGAGAAAAAAAATATTATAGACTTTTTTTCAATGTTTTTCTTTCAGACTGGTGCACATAACGTCAATCGTCCGGAACGAGATCAAATAAGATTGATACATCCCGCTTTTGCCGATCTGATGGATGAACCGAATTTGGACTTCAAAAGTACCCTGCTGGAGCACGAAGCCTTCACTGGCAACTCGACGTCCAGGAGAATCGCATTCCCGATGCTACTGCCAGGCAATCAACATTATGTGCTAGTGATGTTCGGACTGGGGCGGGATGGTCAAACATGGGTGCATATTTTGGATTCCGCTATAACAGGTCTTCAGTGCATGCCTAGAGATCGAATTGAAAGACTTGCTCGACATTATTTCGGCGAGAGGGAGTTGAACATGGAATACGGAACCAGCAAGGAAGTTGAACACCAAGGATATGGTACTAATGACTGTGGAATTCATACGATTCTCAATCTCACAAGATACCTCGACGACTCGCTCAGATTTCTTGGACCGATGAAAGAAACTATGAAGATAACCGAACATTTTGGGGATCGGATTATGGATTTCCGAAAAGAATGGGCTGATCGATTGGAAACCATTCGATTGGTAGAAATGCCTGCTCTTGAGGAATGGTTTGCCGGTGAAAACAATGAGTCTCAAGTACTCCCAAACAATCGGTCAAACACTTCGGATCCAATCGTCTTAGATGATGACCAAAGTCATGATGAAATGGAGTTTGTTGATGAGGAAAACGTGGCAAATCAGCTTGACAAGCCAAAAGGAAGAGAGTCGGCATCTAAGAGGATGAAACTTGATGGTCCAAAACAAGCAGGGGTGAGTTGGATAAACCGGGCCGCAGCTTTTTCTAAAGAGCAGGGGGAATGGTATGAAATTGGTTTTTTCTCATTATTCTGGAAGCTTAGTCATTTTTCAAGCTGAGATTGTCCAAAATTCAAAGTATAGTTGAAACCCTATGAAAAACTTGGTTTTTTTTTCAAAATCGGTTAAATTGCATTATAGGATGAACTACCTAGAGTCAAAAAACAACTAAGAGCCTGAGATTTGAACAGAAAAGGTGAATTATTATTTTTTTTTTCAAAAAATTTAGTGTTTTTTGATAGTTTTTGATTTGAAACAAAACTTAGAAATGATATCAGCTCAATTTTTCACCATACAATGAACTTTTCTGGTCAGAATTAGCAATTAAAAAATAGGACAGCGGCTCGGCCAGCTGCAGAATCCGACAATTTTGCATGAATTGAATTGGGTATTTATTTCAGCTGATGCAATGCACTGGCAGGATGTTTGGAGGAATAGGACATGTGGTAAGTATGAAGAGAAAATATAAACTCACTTTAGATCATTTGTGATGAGCTGTTAAAAAAATATACCTACGTTTTCCCATGCATGAATTCAGGTGTTAGAAACTAAAATCTGAAAACATATCTGAAAACAACTCTGCAGCAAGATATCAGTTTTGAATAGCCATAAAAACCCCTCGTTAAACACATTGAAATCAAAACTTTATTGTGCCCTTGACAGTTACAGACAAAGTTTTTTTTGGATTCTCGAGAGCCGGTATCTTGCTGAAAATTGTTTTTGAATATGCCCTCTAGGTTTTTTTTTGTTTTCTGTGTAATTATGCACTGATCCATTCGAAAACCTAACTTTTTTTTGGGAATGTCCAGCACCCATTAAAATGGTTATTTATATGAATACCTTCATTTTTACAGAATCCGTTCCTGTCGACGTCAGGAATCACTGCATGTTGGGGCTCTTTGGCTCCATCATCGACCGTCGCTGAAGTAGCTAGGTCTTCGGGCCCAAACCCGGCTCTACTCCGAAATCTTCCATCTGGGCCAACGTCGTCGACTCTACACCGCAACCAACATCCCACCATCAGAGAAGCTGCACCAAAACGCGCTACTCCTCCGCCAATCAAAAGTCGCAGTGTCAGAGCTCAAGCTCCATCTGGAGGCTTTAATTCTCGTGTAAGTTGTTAGCAAGCATTTTTATTACTGTTGCTAAACCATCTGAAAAACGCGGTCAGCTTTGTATCGATTCGAAGTGGTTCGAGAAAAAGCAACCGAGAGATAATTGTTCTTCAAATTTTGAAGAATTACGCTTTTTTGAATGGTTCAGCATCCCTAGATGTCAAAGGCATAGTAAAACTTTGTTTAATAATTTCTGTAATTGTTCAGATTTGTTTATATCAGATTTTCATGATGAGAAGTTTTGAAAAACCCTCAAAAAACGTAAAAACCGTTTCAATGCTTTTTCGGGCTTTTGCTGCACATGCCTGTACACATGTCTGCTACAATTACAAAAACGATTGAAAAAAGGTTTACTACACGTTTAGATGAGGCAATCTCCTTCTTGTTCAAATTTTAAGTCTAGCTTCGCTGTATAAGTCAAACAAGTTTTGACTTGGGACTTGCCGATGAGAATTTGAAGAATTACTCTTTTTTGAATGGTTCAGCATCCCCTTTATTAAAGGCATAGTAGATCTTTGTTCAATAATATCTATAGCTGATCAGACATGTGTGTATAGGATTTACACGATGGAAAGTTTTGGAAAACGCTCAAAAAACGTAAAAAACGTTACAATATTTTTTCGGGCTTTTGCTGCACATGCCTGTACACATGTCTGCTAAAATTACAAAAACGATTGGAAAAAGGTTTCCTACACATTCAGAACTGGTTATTTCCTTTTTTTCTGAATTTGAAATCTAACTTCGCTGTGTAAGCGAAAAACAATTTTGACTTGGGACTTGCCGATTTTTTCAAAGAATGCGGTCTATGTATGTTATTTATTACAGGCATCAATCATAGGCGCTCCGGCAGCTTCTACTCGGCAGTCTCAATTGGACGACGATGTTCAGTGTCTTGGAGTAGTGCGAGCCCCACTTCAAGTAAGTGAATGCTACGTCTATAATAACAATGTTTCTAATTTTCAGAAACCACCATTCCTTCCAAAAGGAGCGAAGTCTTATGATTTCAGTGAATGGACTGTGAGTAACATTTAAACTAGTCCGGATGATTGAAGAAAACCTTTTTGCAGCATGAACAACTTTTGGAGTGGGCTCGCAGCAAGTTTGAGGCGGAACACCGCATCGTGAAGCTGGTTGAGAAACACAAAGTCAATGGAGCGAGAATGCAGATGGTCTTCGCGGATGTTGACGAAATCCGGCGGCAACTCGGGCCCAATCTTGATTCTCATTGCCACACTGAGCAGCCATCGTCGACTTGAAACGATGCAATACTGCATTCATTTATTTTTGATTTTAAATTTTTCTTCGATACAATTGTTTTCTCCTCATTTCCTTCAATTCATATAATTAATTTCTGCAAACCCTCTCCCTTGAGTATTATTTCTGTAATATTCTTCATGTGCTTTCAACTGCATTGTTGAAACACATCATTTTTTGTGTTTGACAGGTTTTGAAATGATAAATTTGGTTGTTGATAGAAAACTTTCCAGAATTTTTGAGAAAAAAAACTTGCAGGGGTTTAGAGTTATCGGTTCCCAATTTATTTTGAATTCAATAGTTCTGTGAGAATGTGAATTAAATAACAAAACAGACTTTTGGCCCATCAAAATTTCGAACTATTTCTGATTTTTCTATAAAATGCCAGAAAATAATCATATCAAAACTGAAAATGCCCAAACAAAAGCTAGAAAACAACCATCAAAAGAGAATGATGATGCAGTCACCTCTCTGTTTTCAATCTGGATAGGTCAAGTTGATCTGAAGATCGAAAATCAAAAAAGAAAATCGGAATAAAATATCGGAATAAGGGAACGGAATGGAAATGGGGTGTAAAAATTGCGATTGAAAATTGGGATTATTAATCGGGAATAAAAACTTATATTGAACATTGGGATTTGCATAATAGTATTAGAAAAAACTGTCGATAATATGTCAATTAATAAAAATTATTCGATTTGGAGATAGTAAAACCTTTAGGCCCTTGGTTCAAGCCCACCAAAATTATATACCACCTCGTTGGAATATCTTTCAGTTGAAGTCATTGCTTCTTGTCAATTCTCCCTGTTACTTGCATCGGACATCTTCTGCTTACTAGATTTGGAGTTTTCCTGCCTGAAAGTCTGCTGATTCCTGGACGCTGCAGATCCGATGTTTGACGGTGGTGGTTGTCCTGTAACAAACAATAGTTAGCTCGTCATACAGTCCCTAGTTAATGATACCATTCATCATTTCAACTTCGTCTAAACCGTAGAAGAACTGTAGATTGTCACGAGACGAAAATTCCGAATGGCGACTGCTGTCCTGTCCAGATTGTCTTTGTCGATTGCGAAATTCGCCGTTCTCATACTCTGAAAATTGAGAGATTTGTGTTTGCATTTCAATTCGACTTCTTACTTCCTCCGCTTCCATCCCTCCCACTATCGTATCTGCCATACTCAATTCTGGGCTCTCTGGTATGACGGTTGCGCTCCGGACTCCAGGTGCTGATTCTTCTGCTTTCATTTCTCCCACTATCATAACTGCCATACTCCTTTCTGGGTTTTTCATTATGAGGATTGCGCTCCGGACTCCAGTTGCAGATTCCTCCGCTTCCATTTCTGCCACTATCGTAACTGCCATACTCTTTTCTGGGCTCTCCACTATGGCGGTTCTGCTCTGGCCTCCAGTTGCGGTTTCCTCCGCTTCCATTTCTCCCACTGTCGTAACTGCCATAGTCCATTCTGGGTTTTCTATTATGAGGATTGCGCCCCGGACTCCAGTTGCCGTGTGCTCCGATTTCATTTCTTCCACTTTCGTAACTGCCATATTCATTCCTGGGCTCTCCATCATGATGATTGCGCTCTGAACTCCAGTTGCCGTTCCTGGCGCGAGACGATCTAATTGGTGACTGGTAGTGATCTGAAAAAAGGTGCATGTATTTTGATACAAACTTTCACAAAATTTGAATCATTTGCAAGAGGAAGGCTTTGCAAAGTCACAGAACCGGAGTTCTAATTCGTCCAGTTCCAGTCCTCCGACATAGCTTTTTTTACTTGATGACTTACCACGAGAGTTCTGGTAATGATTCTCCTGAACACGTCTTCCTCGACCATACTCCAATCGGGTTTCATCTGCTCCACGTTCCTTATTGTGAGCCTTCATTTCAGCCTGAACCTCGGTCTGAGCCACCACCACATTTTGCGCTAAACCAAAATTTATTAGTCTCCAACTTTCGAAATTTTCAACTCACGCTTTTGGAGAATCTCAAGAATTCGATCCATATGAACTTGCATCTTTATCATCTCCCGCTTCAACTCGGCTACTCCATCTGTTGCCACAACATCAGATGAGGAGTGGGGCTGCTTACTCTTCTTAACAACTTCGAAATCATCATCAATTTCCTCAATGACAACTGCTCCTTGATACGATTTCAGAGTTCTTGGCATCTGACTCTCCTGATCATCGTGGAAGGCCGCCCAGGTGTTATCAATAACTATCCGGGCGTCAACAAGCAATCCTTCCAGCTGTCCCATGTATTCCCGTTGGGCGGCTTTCCTGAGAGCAACCGAAACTTGCCGGTTTTCGAGATCAAGTTTGACTTGGAAGAAAGGGACAAAGCCGTGACGTCCAAGGTAAGTGATATTATTTGTAATGCAGTAGAAAGTCTGCACTTGATTCTTATACAAGAAATAGGTAGTCTGCGCATCGGAGTGATAGGCATCCATCTTTTGAAGATTATCACAGAAATCTTCGAAAACTGGACCTAACATCTCCTTTTTGACCTTCATTAAATCGTCGATTCTAGCCTCCGTTCGATTGCAACACCGTGTAGACTCCACTAACTGCTCCAGAAAATCTTGATACTCCGACTCCATAATCGGATTGAACTCAATATATCTTTCTGTAATATGGATTTGAAAATGTGCCTCCCCATTAAAAATTCATTTACTTGGCTCTCGTGGTGGTTGTCTCGGTTGCTTTTGATATTGTTGATACTGCTGTTGCTGTGGCTGCTCCTGGGACGGATGTTGTTGGTGCTGGTTGTACTGGGGTGGTGGTGGACGTGATGGTTCGTGACGAGGTGGATGTTGATCTGGTCCTGGACCCCACCCTGGTCTCTGTTGGTTGTTACCATCCCGATCACGAGGACGAGGGCCCGGTCCTGGTTGCCAAGGGTTGTAGGGAGGATACTCGGAGTCATTCGGTCGATGCGGGTTGTAAGGCGGATGATTATCGTAATTCGATTGCTCGAATCGCGGGCGATCCCGTCGTTGGTCTCCACTATATCTATCCATCTGATGCTGTGAATAGTGAGATTCTCTGAAAAATGATAGAATCATTTTTGAGTGAAATGAGGTCTGAGAGATGAAAAGGAAGCCGAAAAACACAGAGCATGAGGAAAAAATGAGTGTGACTGTTCAAAAGATAGTTGAAGAACAAGTGAGATAGATGGATAAAAGAACAATAGAAAAATTTGAAGAGATCAAGTGTTATGGTAAGAAATCCATGTCAAAAAACTGAGAATCTAATAAATAAGAAAATGAAAAATTTTAATTTTTGTCTTTCTTCCGATACTTCCGAGAGAGCTTATAACTCGTGGAAGTAGCGAGGCTTCATAAAAGGTAGCATTCAAGTTTTCATAGTGAAACAGAGAGGGACCAGGCCCAGAGTTTTAGAATAGAAGAAGAATTGGGAGTCGGAATAAGAATAATTTTTGTTAATGTTTGAAGAACAAAAAAATGTATTTGAAATCGAAAAAATAGCACTGTCGTGACCGACGAGATGTAGCAAAAGAAGTGGGCGCCGATCAAGAAGGTAAGATCAAGAGATCGAAGAAGACGCAGGTAGAAGTAGATAAATGGAAGGAACCCCAGGAAGAGAGCGCAAGGAAGCAAGAGAGCTGAGACATGTATAGATAAATAAGTGTAATATAGTTTACCTTTTGATTGAAACCCTCTCGAACCGATCTACCTAGCTTTTCATTTTGATTTTGACAAAAATCGTCTTACTAAACCACCACTCACCCAGCTTACCGATTATAGAGTCTATTTTATTTTTATCGGTTGAATAAATAATTTCTAATCAAACAAAAGTACTGTCGAGAAGGATCTCGAGGCGTAACCGTTTTTCGATCAAACATTGATAGATCAGTTAGTGATCTCTTTGCTTCTCTATTTTTATGCTAATTACAATTACCATTTTGACGTTTTGCATATGTTATATATTCAGTATTTGAGGGGGCCTGGCTGTTCTGTTGTATGCTTTCCAGTATCACTAAACTATATCTATTATATCTCTTGAGCTATTTGGTGTCAGTGTATTTATATTGGTGTTATTTTATTATTTTTATATAATTTAACCTATGAGGAGAAAAGTCGGACTTTTTTTTACTTCTTACAAGTATTTTCAAGCACTAAACTTATAAGTTTTTGAAAGTTCCCACCCAATGGAGGTTTAGAAGCTTTTCACAATTTCACGTTTTTTTTTCTCAAAATCTTTTCAAAATCTAATTTCAAAAAGGTATCACAAAATCAAGGAAAGTCGAGGAAAGCACCGCTCACTATTCGAACTATCAAAAAAAACCTGGATTCAAAGAGAGAAGGAAGCTGTCTCGAAGACAAGTAGTTTTGGCCAACACTTCAAACATGGGTAATTAAACCATTTATTTAGAAAGTAAGGAAAATGGAAAAGAAAGGTAAAGGAAATGAAAAGAGACATGTAAAGTGAGGGAAGTGGGCCTGGGCTCTCCTTTTGTAATACCCTATCATGGGAACGCAGCGGTTTCCCACATTTGATGGATGCCGATAGGATGGGAATACAATAAAATGATCATAGATTCTGCAAGAAATGATGGGAAACTAGAAAAGTGTGCTAGAAATGATGGGAAACAAAAAAGAGGGCATGGTGTTTGGCTCCCATACATAAAAGTTCAAAGATTCTAATACTCCATATTTGACGAGAGAAGGAAGCTGTCTCAAATACAAGTAGTTTTTCCACCTTAAACTTGGGTGATCAAACCGTTTATTTAGAAAAGAAGGAAAAAAGGAAAAGAAAGATGAAAGAAATGAAAAGCGAAATGGAAAGTGTGATAGGTGGGCCTGCGCTTTTCTTGTCATAAAACTATATAATGGAAACGGCCGCGGTTTCCCATTTTGATAGTTGCCGACAAATGGGAATACAATAAAACGATCATAGATCATAGGAAACGGTGTGCTAGAAAGATCGGAAACAAAAAAGAGGGCGATTTATGATTCCTATACATAAAAGATCGAAGATTCAAATGTGGAATATTTGGCAGAAGCAGATCTGTTTGGAATGCCAAACGAAAAACTGTGGGAAAAGATTGAACTCCAACTCCTGAGTGAATGTACTTGTAGTGCACAAACAGTACAAAACATGGCTACTGGTTTTGGATCTGATCCAATAATTTTGATTTATGAGTGTGAACAATAAAAAAATAAAATTCGAAAAAAGAAAAAATAGTTAGACAAACAATGAACTTGATGGGTGCAAAATCAAAATGCATAAAACAATTGTTTTCCCGTTCATTTTAGCAAAAGCGGATTCTCGATTTTTTTTTTTTAGAAATAAGACTTTTTTCATTTTTGGTTTTGAATCTTCATGGGACAGTACGCTACAGGCGATTGCTTTGTTACAAAAGGCAAAAAATCAAACTGACTCATCATTGAGTTTGATAGATATGATTAGTTATCCTGTTTTTTTTTCTTCCCGAAAAGTAGGGTTTGCAGTTTGATCAAAACTCTAATGAAAATTGAGAAACAGACATCTATGATGTCACATTTCTATTTTGTTGCTTGTGCACAATATTTGGTTTTTTACAATGATACACAACTGAGAAAGTTTATGATTTTGAGAAATCTCGAATTCATGAACTTTCATCCAATAGTTTTATTCTGTAGCAGGCTTCCAAATATCATGCTTACACTATACGAAATTTGATCTTCCAGTTTTAATTCTTTGCACTTTGTATCTCCCTAGACATTTCCAACTTCCTTTCTTGCTACCAGGCAAACATGTAATTAGTGGGCATACTCTTTGCCGGAGTCAACACCACTGGACTCGTGTTGGCAAAAGTAAGAGATAGAAAGTAAAAAAAAGAGGTGAATACAAAATCATCGAAACTTGTCAAGGTTTCATTCTGTCAGATCCACTGTGATTGGTGCATGATGGGGGTCCAAAACAAATAATTGAAAGTTTACAGCTAGACGATGGATCTACTTGACGAGTTGAAATTCGGAACGCAAAAATTCACCTGTCAATATTTGAACAAAACGTTTACTTCTGTTGATTCATTTTTTCATGGATTGAAACTTTCTCTGACATTACTGACAATGAATCTGGTTTTTTTCATGGGATGATAAGCTTCAATCAATTGCTCTATCACGGAATCCAGAAAAGGAAACTAGACATACTGATCTTAAAATAAATGATTAGTTATCCGGGTATTTGTTTTTCTTCTAGGAAAAATAGTGTATGCAGTTTGATCAATGCTCCTATGGAGATTGAGAAACAGGTGATTTCATCTTTGCATTCTGTGGTTTGTGTCCAGGATCATCAGGTTGAAACTACATAGATATGTGATATACTAGTTTCAATGTTTTGCACCTGACAACTCCATAGACATTTCCACCTGCCCTTCTCGCTACCATGTAAACATGTAAATAATGGCATACTCAACATCACTGGATACATTTGAGCAAAAACTAGAGAAAGAGAAAAAGAAAAGAGGTAACAGGAGAGACAGCTTCCAAATTCTCAAAAATTTTCTCCCAGTCCGCAGAAAAGAAATAAGTACTGTCAGAGCTTCTAATGTTTTGTGGGTGTATGAAAAAGCATGTGGGTGTATGAATGTGGAGGCACAGGAAAAAATATAGACAAACCGGCATAGAGACAAAACAGGATATATCTAGTTTAACAAAAAAAGGCAGTGGAATAGTAAGTTAGTTGAATTTTTTCTCATGTTTTTGAGGTTGAGCACCCTGTGTTGGATACGGAAAATGACACTTTAATCAGCAAAACCTGAAAATTAAAAGTCCAATAAATTATTCATGTGTGTTGACCAAATTTGTTGAAACGGCGGCCGGTGGCGGTTTTTTTAACCGTGGTTAATCCAGTATAGAAAGCTACTGGAACTATTAGATGATGTCCATTACTTCACAATTTTTTTAAAGTTTAGTTTCATAAAACCTACAATAGAAAAATGAAAAAATTTATTTCGTCTTCATTGCTAGTCAAAACTGGAAAAATGGCTGAAAATGAAATGGAAAGGAAAAATCAAAACCACAGTTGAGTATTGATCTGGAAAACAAAAACTGAACAAAGCGAAAAAAAAACAACAGAAGAGAGAACCAAGAAGAGAGGAGGATGAACATGAAGTAATAACAGAACGACTGATTTATAAATCTGGAATCTCTGGGGGTGGATTTGCCACTGGCTGCCTCTCGATGCACCTACATTGCAAGAAGTGCGGCAGGACATAGGGCTGGAGTTGGGCGGTAACCTGCTCAGCGAGGTTGTCGATGGTCAATTTCTCAAAATTGAGCATCAGCACCTCCTCCTGTGTCAGCTGCAGCTTCATGTATCGAGCGTTCTTTTGCTCCTGGTCCCACTTTTCGAATTCTTCTCTGCTCATTTTTGGTGCTTGCTCATCCCAATTTTTTATTTTCTCCAAATCGTCAAAATCAAAGGTGACGTTCTTGGCTGGGAGCACATTTTCATCAATTTGCAATTGTGTGATGCACAGCAAACACAACTTGTCAGCCGGCAATTTGTGTTTACGGAGCTGGTTCGTGCAATTGCTGCATCCAAATCGTGGCTCAAAAGATAAAGGGCGGCACATTCTTTGGTGGCAATTGCACGCGACTTGTGATTCCAATCCGTCTTGACCTTCCTTGCATTTGAAGAATTTTCCGAACTTGTAATAGTAGATGTGGATCTCTCCCATATACAAGTTTCTCATCTGAAAAAAAAAACAAAGTTAGTATTTGGTATTTGAGATTAAAGTTTCCGCTTACCGCATTGTCTTGTACCCAGCTCAAATCCACACTATCTCCATTTTCCTGGAAGTCCGTCGCCAGATATTGAACCTGTGCGACACTCGGAGCATTCATTCTCTGTGGGAGTCGCTTCAAGTACTCGCTAATACTTCCCAATGAAGCCAAAATATTATAATTGTTCTTCTGGAGGTTCTGAAGCGCAAACTCCAAAGGAACCTGGCTTTCAAACTGTCTCCATACGGCGAACAGGTACTTGTCTTCAATATCCTCATAGAACGCTTCCATCTTTTTCTCGTCCTTCTCCAAATGCTCCTCGAACTTCTCTGCTGACCACAGAGACTCCTCCTTTCCATCCAAATCCATATAGTCCTGGTCGGGTTTGTCACCCAGAAACTTCTCCACTACTGCCACTCCCTTCGGATCGTTCTTCGATCCATCGTCCGGGTAATTACCCGTTACCTCTTCCTCTTCTTCTTTTCCCAATACACTCTCAATAATCTTTCCTTCACGGGTACTCTCTGGAAAGTTCTTGTCTTTTTGCACTTTCAATTTTCTCATGATCTTCGAGTAGGCACAATTCCTCCGGACATCTTTAGGCAGTTCTCCATTGAATGGCGTTCTTTTAAGTCCGGTCGGAACAGTGTGGGTTCTCGGGAAATAAAAAAAGCGTGCCGACTCCTCTTCACCCAGAACGTTTGCACCATTGGCAGCTGAATTCGCAACCGCTTGGACTTGATCTGGTTCTTTGTCCTTCTTGGTTCTCGTGCTTCTTCGTTGAACTGTTGGTGTGGAGGAGGACGATCCAGGTGCCAAATCAAGAGCGCTTGGGTCTCCACCCAGAAGAGCTGCACCAATAGTAGCTGAATTCGCAAGTGCTTGGTCTTGAACTGGCACCTTGTCCTTCTTGGCTTCCAGGATTTGTCGTTGGACTGCTGGTTTCGAGGACGACGATTCAGGTGCCAAACCAATAGTGTTAAAGATGTTCTTCTTAGTCTCCGATCTCTTTGGGATGACATCAATTCTCATGGACGGATTTGCAGAAAGTTGATCAGGGCAATCAAAGTCAGCTCTTGAGGTAAATGAGTTAACTGCGGTTGACACAATCGGATCAAATTTGCGAGCAGATTCAACGAAACGGAGACGTTGATGGTTTTCTTGAGAGGTTCTTTGAAGTGTTCGGTTATTTTGAACTGTCTCCTCACCGCATGGAACGGTTGCACCAATGGATGAGTAACTTGCAGACGCTCGCACTTGAACTGGTTCCGTGTCCTTTTTGGCTTGCGGGCGTTGTTGCTGGACTGCTGGTTTAGAAGACGACGATCCAGGTGCCAAACGGAGGGTGCTAAGGATGTTCTTCTTATTCTCTGATTCTCTTGGCATTAAAACAGTTCCCATAGACGGTTTCGAAGAATCGTGAACAGGTCGAACCGCTCCAGCTCTCGAGGAAGACGGGTAGTTAACTGGGGTTAACACAACTGAATCTGTTCGGTATATGGCAGATGGATTCGTAACTGCTGCACCTTGAACTATTTTCTTGTCCTTCTTGGTTTCCGAGCTTTGTTGTTGGACTACTGGTTTAGAGGACGACGATCTAGGTGCCGAACCAAGGTTGCAACGGACGTTCACCTTATTCTCCGATGTTTCTGGCATTCCAACAGTTCTCATAGACGGCTTCGGAAAATTTTGAACAAGTCGAACAAGTCCAGCCTTCGAAGAAGTTGTCACAACCGAATCAGTTCTGGGAGAAGATCCAACAAAACGAGCATTCTGATGGTTGGTTTGAAAGATTCTTTGGAGTGGTCTGTTATTCTGCACTAATTCGACATTGTTCACGCATTGTCTTTTGGCTGGAGTTGGAGTAACCGGTTTTTCAGCCCATTTTTTCTGCATCTGTGGGACTAAACGTGGGTTTCTGGAGAAAGTTGGTGGCATCACTGCATTTGACGTTGATGGCTCGTTTGTAGGCCTGGCTTGGCTGGTGGAACCGGCATTTCGAACGTCCTTCATAATGGAACCCGATCTTCTGTCCATCGACAAAGTTTCTGAAAAACAAACCATGTAACCACTATTATACAGTTTTGACAAGTCGGTTTGCGCCACCTCTGTGATTAACTTCCCATGCTCACAGCAATTTTTTATCGAGAGCTGTCAGTTTTCATAATTTTAGCTATAATATTAGGTTGTTCCATGAATCTTTGACACTTCTCAACTGTTCGAAAAATTGTTTGTTCAAAGGGAACATTTTCTAATTATTAACATGTCCACCATCAGAGTCGATGACGTCTTGCCAACGCATTAGAAGTTGAGAGATCCCACTTTTGTAAGACTCCAGAGAATCCGAACACTGACAGAAATGAGAAAGTGTCAAAGGCTTATGGAACAACCTAATAGTTAAACAGCAATTTCTACCTTTTTGTTTTCATGTAGTATTGAGGTCCTTTATGTACTACATGCAGGAAATAAACTAATTGCGTTCATTCCGAATACGTTTTCTTCAATGAGGTTACTGTAGCTACCGAAATCCTACAGTAAACCAAGCTCTAAAAATCGAAGGGCTCTGTGACTCATGATCCCATGCCTTATATGACCCCAAACTGATTAATGCTGAATACACACACACACACGCAAACTCTCACAGACTGAACTTGGCGCTTCAAGTTAATATGTAGAAAATATTAGTTAACTAACCAGGATTCAATATTTCAATATCCGAATCTTCATCGACTTCCATCTCAGGCCTCTCGTCTACAGGCTCCTCGTCACTCTGTGTCAAGTCGACGAAATCAGTGAATGGTTGGGCGTTTTGGTTAGCTGTGGAACCAATGAATTGATGACGTTTCAATGCGGAAGATCGCTTGAGCAGTGGAGGATCTTAAAATCATATTTTTGATGGAAACATTCCTATTTTCCAGATATCATAACATGCAGTTTTCAGAATTCCATCATTCAAATAAATAGAACGTACTTTTTCTTGAATCGACATGTTTGACTTCCAAAAATTTTACTTCATCGTCACTATCTTCCTGAATGTTTGGAGGTGGCGGAGCTTGATCATCTGGAAATATTGGTTTCATACTATGTTATATTCTGTATTTCTAATGTAGTTTTATTTTTTTTTAGATTCGTGTTCAGTCCCACATGATATATAAATCTTATTTGCGTCAATGTTTTTGTGGTACTTATCATCTTGGTAGCTGTCAAACAACTAAAATGACAGAGCGATGAGAGTTTGTTACCTTTTACAATCTTTGCTTTGTTAAAATCATGGACATTTTGAAACGCAAAAAAAGGCAAAACCAGCAGTTCAAAAAAACGCTACAGATGATATTTCCTACTCCAAGAACTGCTACATATAAGAACTGCAGCAAATAACAACTGTATGAATGAGAATTGAAAGAACAAGAACCAGAAGAGTAAGAACTGTCACAAATAAAAACTCTCACTGTAGAATTGAAACATTCTTCTGGCTGTTACGTTCTTATATGTGACAGTTCTCTTTTTTTGGGTTATTATCCTTTCAGACCTCCTTCATACAGTTATTATTTTTGAAAGTTCTTATATGTAGCAGTTCTTATACTACCGGTTCTCATTATTGGTACCACCGAACTTTGACAGATTCTTTCTTTTCTTTTGCAGGTCCCCGAACAGACCAGGAAACGACACAAACAATTGCGTCACCATGCCTCCTTTTAGTTAGTAAGATTATTCAAGTGAGACAGTTTTTAACTCACTTGTGACTGGGAAAGTACCATCTAGGTGTGTGATATCGATGCTGGCATGCGTAAATTTTTCCAAAGCCCTTGACCATTCATCATCATTGATATTATCCCATGAAACTTTTCTGTTGTTGTTGGGAAATTGAGCCATAGTGTCCGATGACTGTTTGACTGGAGCTGAAAAAAAAGTTATATAAAAAACCGCACAAAAAAAGGATAACGATTTAATAACGTTTTCTCCCTGTTGTAAATATTGTTTGTGTAAGAGGTTTTTTAGCCCTTCAATCAATTGAATAAATATCTATCTATCTACGATTGAGTTTGAGTTACACACAGAAGAAGGGTCATGAAGGGTATTTGGTGGGCATGAAACACGAGGAGAAAGGGAATTCTAAAAAATACATGCAAAAAAAGATTGGTTTTGGGAGAGGGCGGAGAGAGCTACTTGACGATCGATTGGTTATTTGGCGAGAGTGAATTTCTAAAGGCCGAATAGAAAATGTGATGCAGAGGGATTAAGAAGGAAGAAACAAAAGGCAACCACCCAGCGGACTGTTTGTCGAGGTAAGACAACCTCAGAAGGCGTCTGAATACATCTGTACGGGAATTGAAGGGGAATTGGGTGGGAATTGGGGACGGCCTCAAACTGCCATCGATTAATAGAGGAGAGCAAAGAAGATAAGACGACCATCCATCTGAGAACACACAATTAAGAATGACGGAGATTGTGGAGTCCTCTCTCTTGACCTCCCCCCCCCCACTCTCCCTCCCCTGTACAGTAGAATGTGTGGTCTCACCACGTCAGCACGACAGCCCGCCAAACAGAGAGAGAATATTCTAGAACGTCCTTGGCGCGTTATTCAAAAAACACATCTTTGACCAAAGAGGGGAGACAAGGTAGAATTAACCCTTCAGTTTCCCTTATTCTTGGTCCTTTGTATTGTGAGGTCGCAATATAAGAAATCGTCGTCGCTACGAATCTTCCCTACGCAATACACTGCCCACGCAGAAAATAGAAATGGAGTTATGTGAACAAGTGTTCAGTAATCCAATTATTCTTGAAACAATTCTGAAACATGTTTTAACAGATATTGTGGAAGATTTGAAGTTCAGAGTAAGTTAGTTATTGAAAGTAACTGTTTTTCTTATGATCTAAACTTCAATTTTTCAGACGATCAACAAAAAATTCAATTATGCATTTCTCGTGGTTCTTCGTAACAAGTATAGAAGTATGGATATACAATTCAGAGAAGAGAGATTTACAACTTTTTACATCAATGGTGGAAAAATATGCAGCACAAAAACGTTTAAGTTTTTTAAGTAAGTTTTTTTTTTCACGAAACACTATTAGAGTTTTTTTTTCAGGTTTCTGAACAAAGTTGCCAAGTTGAAAGTGCAAAATGTGAGTGTGACTAACTTGAATAAAAGTTACAACGAGAACGAAATAGAAAAGAAGCTACACAATGCAATACACTCGAAACTAATCAATGGGAATCGTGAGAATATCCAGGAGTTTATTGGCGTCGAGCAAACATGTCTTGGTTGCGCTAGGTGTTTAGAAGTGGCTAAAACTGCTGAAGTATACGGTCCAGTCACGTATAGTAGTTTGATAAAACTGCAAAAACCAGAAAAACCGAGGAAGCTGATTATTACTACGGAGTAAGTTGACATGCTACTTTAAAGGCGGTAGAACAGAAAAGCTGCGGGGACTTATTCGGAGACTTTTCATTCATATTCAGGTGCAGCTCTGTAGTACAGTAGAACAGGCTCGGCAAACACCGCCCGTCGCATCACGCTCACGCGAAAATTCATGTAAAGCATCTGAAAAAGTCCTGTAGCTTTTTTGTTTGGTGGTTTCTGAGGGCCACATATGAGTGAAGAACGGTAACATGTACCACCTTTGATCACTCAAATCTCGTTTCGAAAATTTTTTTTTGCGAAATGCTGCATTGGTCCATGCGAAAACATAAATAGTTCAGTCTTTACTTCAGTTTTTCTAGGGCGCTCATTAAAACCCCGAATAACCCAACATTTCATTATACTCAATACACTTTCACAGAACTCTGAATAGCATGGCTTCGACATATGGTCTAGAATCAAGGTCAAAAGAAGATTGTCATCGGTCGATTAGTTCCCATATTAAACTCGACCTTCTTTCTGGTGATACGCTGATCTTATGGTTGAGCGAATGCCAAGAAAAAAGGGATGAAATGGGCAACATGGCGTATCCTTTTCCACTTGAAGTATTGGAAGCGTTCATTCGAAACTGGAATATGAAGTGCCTTCAAATTCTTCCAGTTTTCACTCATAAATCAAAAATGTATGATGATCGTTGGATAAACACTGATTATTTCACGGCAGTGCGATTCAATGATGATTCTGATAAGGTGGGTTTTTTTGAAGTTATCTTCGTACCGGAGCACTCTTCTACCGGTTCATTTGAAAAGGATCGATGAAAACTATAACTGTAGAATTGCACATTCATTGTCAACTCAATCTCTCATTATAACACTTCTTGATTCAAAACATTTTCAGGAACACGTTATAAAAGTGGACCACGTTGAATTGGATTTATCCAATTCATATTACTGTCGGAGAGATTTCCTATTTAGCCACGTGAAAAGCATTCCTCATAAAGGATATCCAAACATAATGGGAAGCATTGTACAAATGTTCTCCCCAAACACTGTTTCTATCAAGAACTTCACGGAAGTTCCTGGACATCTGTCAAATGTTTATGGAACTTTCAACAATATTATGAAAATGGTAGGGCGATCAGCAAAACTTCGGAATCAACCAACTTTGAATTTGAACTTTGAATACTTGATTCAAATCACGGATGTCGCTGGATTCACTGCTCGCACAGCTGGAAAGTTGATCTACTTCAATGTTCCTGAAGTATTTTTCAAATCGAATGCGCCACATATGTCTTATCGCCGTTCGTCTGGGTTTCTTCGACCTCATCCGGAAAAGGTCAAGGATATGAAATTTGTTTCGAAGAAGTTTACCATCGAGGAGAACGGACTTGTGTTCAATTTGAGCGTATTTCTGAACGAGCATGCACTTCATCAAAATACATCAAACAATAATGTCAAGGAATTTTTGAGATTTTTCATCTAATTTGACAGCAATTAATTTTTTTTTCTTTCCAATCGTTATGAAATGTTTTCTGATTATAAAACTTTCTTCCGAAATTCAAATTCCCAAGTTATGATAACCAGTATAAAAATTACAATCAGTTAGAGATGACTTCATAGGTTGAAATGTATGCAATTGACCGACGAAATTCTACGACAACTGACAAGTTGTTTTGCAAAGTATTTCACGGCATTCGGTTTGAATTACAAGTTTAAAAATCTCTAACGCTGCTTCATTACTCGTACGACGTTTTTTTTGTCGCAGAGCCACAGACTTTTTATGTAGCGTCATACGAGTCTGAAACTTTTTTCATGTATAACCGCCAAATATTTATCGTCGCAGTCAAGCGTCTCCTTCTGCATACTCTTCAATAGCTAGTGAACAATAACAGGTGAAAAATAAAAAACCAGCAAATCGCCATATTTCGAATCATTTTTCGGGATATCCACAAAGAAAAAAAGCTACCCAAAAAGTCAAAAACAAGAATTACAGGGACTTTAGGCACACGACTTGATGAACAATGGAATTTTGAGTGAGCAGGGCATGAATCGAGAAACATGGTGTTGTGTGGAGATATAAGTAGGTGCAAAGTAGATTCAGCTAGATAGAAGATATCACATAGATCCATACCTCGACTTGAACAAGGTAGCAGTGCCGCCATTCATACGAAGACTGAAACAACGACCGCTGAAATGAGTTCTTCACTTTTTCTAACTGCCAATCAAACTCATCACTCGTTGTCATTTGCGATTTTTGTGCAAGTTTTCTACCATCAGCTTTGAATCGTGAGCTTCGTCTCTAACCAGTTTTCGATTTCATTTTTGCACCGTCAAAAATCATGTGCTTTGAGACGGAATCTGAACCAAATTGAGAACTGTTTGATCCAAAGTAACCAACAGGATCTCTCCAAACGTCGTTGGCAATATAGAGACCGAAACGAGTAAATCATATCTTTTGATGTCGTAAATAACAATCAACCAACCAGTTGGAGGCAGTCCTCGCTGTCGCCCTTTTTGTTTCAAGCTTTTTTCTCTTTTTCTCTAACCCGTAGGCTAAATCCAAATTGGACGTTTCAAAACAAAATAATCCAGATGGCCAGAAATAGCTTCTTTGTTATGATTAAAAAAAACCTTGTACAGGTTTTCATAAGTTACTTTGTCAATGAAGAATATATCAAAACCATACTGCCAAAATGGTTTTTGACCATTAACAGTTCACTTTCTTCCTGCTTTATGTGTACTGAGTAGCAATGGAGCAATATATCTAAATCCTAAAACAGAGTTTGAATTTATTGCTTTACTGTAGAGTGCCTTTTCGTGCAACTGCAGTTAGTTGTTCTCTGTTTCTACTTGACAGTGAGGGGTCCTGGTGCTCGATAAAGACATATTCTACAAAAAAGCTACCCAGAATGTTTTAGCTGACTGAAAAAAAGGTATTTTAAAAAACTGATATAATAATTGATAGTATTTATTTTTTAACAAAACTGACAATAAACTTATTAGGAACAGAGTTTTTGAAAACAAAAACGTAACAATGATTCAAAAACACACAATATTATTTTTGAGGTACTACTTATTGATCAAACTACTTACAAATTTTAACAAGAACAAGATTTCTTTCAAACCGAGGGACAAAACATGTTTCAAAGTAAGAGATGCGAGATCAGGACACGGCCCGATCTTACACAACAAAGTATCCTACTACTCGGCAATGCTGAATGAAGAATTTCAGAGATTCTTTTTGAAGTTGAGAATAGAATAAGAGGTTGTGAATCAAAAAAACAGTTAATCAAACTTTTGGACAGTTCCAGTCTTTGGAATAATTGGTGGCAGATTGATGGTGGGGTGAACCTTTCGTCGAGAATACTTATGAACATTCACTCCGTTTAGTAGATTCTAAAACAGTAATTTTCATACACCAAAGTTTTCAGTTAAAAAACTTACATCCCAAATATTATGTCTGGCATTGTAGGTGCGCAAAAAGATTTCCACAAGTTCTTCTTGCTTACCTAACGTCCTGGCTGCAGCCGTTATATCTCCAGGCGTTGCCGATATAGCTGCCACAAAGTCATGAACCTCTTCCTCCAAAAATGCAGTTTTACCGTAATCGGGAGAGTGGGTAGGAATCGAGCCTGATCTGATGCATTGGCAGATGGGAAAATGGGGAAGGACAACCGGTTGAAGCATGGAGCAAACTTGCTCTCCCAGAGTAGGTCCTTTGGTTTTCTTTTTTGAATCGTTTTCAAGCACCAGTTGTTCCAAATGGAGCATCAAAACTTCCTCTTGGGTGAGTTCCAAATTACTGTATCTTTTGTTTTTCTGATTTTGACCCCATTTCTCGAATTCTTCTCTGCTTATCTCCGAACATCTTTGATCCCATAACTCAATCTTCTCCAAATCCTCTTGATCAAATACAACATTAGCGGCTGGCCGAGTCTCTCCAGTAATTTCCTTGTAGGTTTTGCAAATCAGACACAATTTCTCCACTGAGAGTTGACTTCGCCGCAGTGTTTTAGTGCAGTTTGAGCAACCGTATCTGGACTCAAAGTTCAGCAGCCGGCATTCCTCGAAAGCACAGTTGCACGCAATTTGTCCAGTCAGCCCGTCTCCTTTCAACTCCCTCTTATCGTCATCTTTCCCATAGAAACGCTTGAACTTTGAATAGAAATTGAAGACCTCGGACATGTGATAATTCCTCATCTGAAAAATACGAAGTTTGGAAGTGTTGCAAATTTGGTCACTCTTACCACATAATCCTGGATGTCACGTAGATTGTAACCATCTCCAACAGGTCTCAACTGGTCCCTGAGGACTTGGGCTTGAGCGAGACTGGGTTCTTTCATTTTTTGAGGAAGAATTTTCAAAAGTTCATCAATTGAATCCAGAGCTTTGGCAATATTGTAATCACAAGATTTCAATTCGCAGAGAGCATGTTCTTGAGAGATTCTTCCTTCGAATTGCCTCCAAATTGGAAATAAATACTTATTTTTCATGGTTTGATAGAATTCGTCATGATTCAGTCCGTGCTGCTCTGCGTGCTCCTCAAACTCCGTCGGAGACCACATCAACTCTTCTTTCCTATTTCGATCCATGTAATCCTGGTCAGGTGTGGGCCCAAGATATTCTTCGAGTACAGCAACACCAAGAACGGTGTTGCTCGATCTGTCGTCTGGATACTCCGCCACATTTGAGACTTCCCTTTGTTCTTCTCTGAGAATTGTTCTCGCAATCCCAACACTTTCTGGAAAGTTTGGATCTTCTTGAATTTTGAATTTACAAACAATCCCAGCGCAGCTTTCTGGAAGTGGAATGTGGTTTGGCTGGCGATTGATCCCGACAGGAATGTTGTAAGGCCGCGGGAACCAGAATTCAGCATGCTTGGTTGGCTGGTTGGGTCTTCGTTTGTAAACGACAGGAGCCGCAACATTTGAAGCATCAATTTGTGCAATGATTTCATCAGAAAGAGACAATTCTGATCCCTCATTCACAAATTCCACTTCAGAAACTGGCGACTCTTCAGTTGTTTGTGACACTTTCAAGATTTTCAGTTCCCTTGTTGTTGGAGTAGAAGAGCTGCCAACAGATGTGTTAATTCCAAGATCTGTTTTTTCAGAATTGGAAGTTTTCGAATCTTCGATAGTTGTTGATGACAATGATGAACAGCTCCAAGCGGTTGGTTGCACATTTTCCTGATCCTCTGGCATTACACATCTCCGTTTTGACGGTGGAGATTCCACACCGCGGTTTTGAGCCGCTTGTTTGAAACGCGGCGGTGGTGGTTGAGTTGAGTGCTCACTGTTCTTCTTGGAAATAAGAGCACGAGAAGTCGCGTCTGGAAATAAATGATGAGTTTCAATGTGTGAGTTTGCGGAGTAGGAGCCACAGAACTGACGTGAATGGCGAGTTACAATGGAAATCATGGCTCTAGAAAAGGGCGGAGTTTAGAGAACTATATACACTTTGGCGTGATTCTGAAATTCGTGATTTTTCAGACATTGAATGAAGTTCAATAACGTCTTTGAAGTGCCTCATGAAGTTCTTGGGCACAAATAATGAATCATTATCGTTGTAACAATATGAGAAGATTTCAAACAGAATTACCCAGAATGGGAACTATCGCGTATCAGAAATGCACCTTATGAGAATAGGCCCGAACTAGAACTGCCGATTTCAGAAAAAATCAGAAGGGCGGGGTTTTGACTTGGGACAGTCCTGATTCGTATCATCAATATTATGAACAAAGGTTCAAAACTTAAGTAGCAAGGTAATTATAGAAAAGGATAAGCAGTGAAGAAAATACAAGAAAACTAGTTTCGTCGGAAGAGAGCTATCTGAACAGAGAAAAACCATGTGCAGTGAGATGCAGCAAGCAAGCATTTTCTGCTGCAAATGCCCGGAGACATGAGCAGACATGAACAGGCGCATATAACTCAATCTAACTAAATCTCACCGCCTCGGTGAGCCTAACAGCACATGCTCGAAATACCGCCCAATTCGGGAGTATTTGCCACAAATTTGCCAGAGGATTAAGATTCGGAATCAAAGCTCTTTTCTGACCAACCTGTGCCAAATGGATTTGGTTGGGTCTTCTTGTTCCTAGTAACAACTGGCACTGACTGAGAACCCTTATCAACAGGCGGCTCTTTGATCTCCATTTGAACAGCTTGAGAAGAAGATGACGAGGGAAGGACAGGAGGTTCCGTTTTTATTGCTACGGCTCCTGAAGAAGAAATTACAATTTTCGAAAAGTTTTTTGATGGAGTGGTAGTTTCATTTTCACTTACTTTCATGATGGATTCCTTGCAATTCTTCATTTCCATTGGCAGGAACCGATGTTGTATTCCAGCCGGTGATTTTACCAAAAAACGAGCCAAAGAAATTGCGAAGCATCACTGATGGCGGTCTGAAAAAAAAGGTCGGTGATGTTCAAAGATAATTGAAAAAATGGCACGAAAATTGTGTGTGAGAGAGAGCTAATTCAAACATTTTTACGAGAAAAATAGTGTTTTCGGCGACAAACAGTGTTTTTCTGGCAAAATGTTCTCATTTTATGATTGAAAATTAAAATATACTGAAATAGGAAAGAAAAATCAAAGTTTCAGAGCTTCAAAAAGCTAAGATTCTAACGAAAATGCGATGTGAAATAGAGAAACAAAAATCGATACAAACAACAGTGACTTTAGCCATCCACATGTGTTCTTTTGGAGCGCATATGCACAACAATTTCTTTGTTTGCACAAGTCACTTCTATCTGTCCTTCCCGCGCTCAATGGTTCTTGCACAAGGTCACTTGTGAAGGCACGTGAATGTAGGGAGAGACATACAACTGCGCCTATTTCATTTCATAATAAAGGCAGGAGAGGGAGGTTGGTGACCCGACAGAGGGGCGAACAAGGAAAGGATGATTTATGACAGATTTTGTGGAGTTTGAATCAAGAATTGCAGCATGGCAGTTGATTATTTTGGATGAATTCTCGAAAAAAGAAAAAAAGTTGAATTCTGATTACAACAATCGCCATTTTTAGGTACGGGGAGGCAATGGAAGGTGGGAATGGGGCACGGAAACTGGAAGATTCAAAAAAAAAATTGTGTAATCGAGCGTCATTTTCAGGCTAAATATTTTTTTATGATTCAAAACTCAATTATACTCTTAATAGGAAAGCAAACTTAAAGTTTTAGAGAGAACGAAATGCAATGCGCATTTACGAAATAAAACTCAATTCAAACAACGCAATGCCCCTTAGTCTACCACACATGTGCGGTGCGTGTTGTCTTTAGAGCGCGTCTGCACGCTAATTTTTTTCACTTCCATCTGCCCTTCCCGCGCTCAAAGATCCTTGTCAGTAATTCATATACCGATTAGCGCGGCAAAACAATCCCAAAGGGCACTTTCTGGCCCTTCTTTGCATCGACTATTGCTACCCTCATTCTCTTTCTCTCATTTTACGTTGAGACAGTGAAGTGAGTGGTCATCTCTCTTTTTTAAATCCCTTTTCTCTATGCCATTATGCCCTCAATAGGTTCTTCTTTCACAGGGAAACGATTGTCCTATTCTTGTCAGTTATTTTCTCTTTTAATTCCACTCCTCTTTGCTTTTATGTCCCTCAATTTATACTGTCGCATTTTCTTAATTTGCGTTTGTTTTCCTTGAATAACAATAAAATCGCATACATTTCCAATGCGAACGATGCTTCGGTGTTTCGCCTTGCGTGATATTTACCGTAATTCCTAACCGAATCGTCATCACTTCGAACGATATTGGGAACTACTTTGCAGCAGTTTTCCGTTGTTTTGAAGCATTTTTCATTGATTTCGATTCAAAAATTGAAAATTGAGGAATTTTCGGTGTTTTTTCGAATACTTTCACATTTCAAATAAGCTTTCCCGTGATTTTCTTCGATTTTTCTTGTTAGGACAGTCTTTGTATTGATTTCCAATCCTACTACTTTCATGAATAATTTTCATAAACTCTTTAATAATTTTATCAATGAATTTCCATCAGTTTTACAAATTTTTTTTTGCATTTTTCCCGTTCTAACATTAGTCCTGTATTTAATTTGAAAAAATTACATCCGATTCTTCAGAACTGTTCGCTGACATCTTGCCCAATAGTCTTCAAGCAGCTGATAAGCAAACTTCGGAACGAACAAAAAAGTGAGTACTCTTATTTCTGAAAATCGATACAAGTAATGGTTCTACAACTTTAAATAGGAATTGGAGCTAGTTTCATTTTGAATAGAGTCTCAATGTTGATGTACTCTTCGAGAAATGTTTTCAGAAACTCTTGTTTTTCCAGGTTCATCATGTCGCACCACTTCCGGGAAAACAACGAGGTCTACCAAGGCTTCATACTGTCTCAAGTCATCCTCGAAACCCCATGTTTTGAAGCGTACAAAATGGCATGTCGGCTTAGAAAGGAAGACATCAGTTACCGCGATTTTGAGTACATATACATGCAGTTCGCAGGAGGACACACCGAACTCGATGTAGTAGTCCCGTTAGTTTGATTTTAATTATTTTTTTAATATGTTTTTTTTTCGCTCAAGTTTCACTGTGTTTTTTACCAAAAACTTTCAAAAACTTCGCCGATCTAGGAACAGTCTGAAACCACAAAATCGAAAACCAAAACGCTTTGAAATTAACCTAAAAATCAGAAATTGAACACGTTCAGTGCATGTTTCCAAAACTACTTTCATTGTTGTATTTCTTGGTTTTGAAAAATCCCGAAATTCATTGTTCCACAATCTTAGATCACAGGACTTACGGTAAATCCGAAATTTCAGAGAGTGGACAGAAAATGATCTCACATTGCTCAAAATGCCGCCTCTCATTTTCCAACTAGTTCACAGCAATTTCGACGTGCGAACTAGATTGGTTTTTGTTAATCTTTTGGCTCTATTCCAGTTTAGGGGATTCTTGATTTTAGAAGGGACTCAAGTCAGGGGACGCAAGGAATAGGGGACTCTAAAAAAAAGAGGGGACTCAAGTCAAGGAACGCAAGGAATAGGGGACTCATAGAATGTCCAAAAAAAAGGGGGGACTCATCAAGCGGCCAAAAAAAAAACGGGGGACTCGAAACAATTGAGCTGGAATATCCAGTTATTTCCTCATACATTTTATTTCATTCGGTTTATTCGTTGTTTTTTCACTAAAAAACATCATTAGACCACATTAACAATGATCATTTATTCAGAACTTGTGACCTAATTCATACCCTCTAGCGCATATATCTCGCTTCGAAATAGGTTTTGAGAAGCTCTGAATAGTGAGGACGATTGCTCATGTATGAACGAACAATTTCTGACCAACTAGTAACATAATTTTTTAGGTCAAAGTTGACTCATCTTTGAAACTATCCATAACTTTGAAAAACAGTCAACTGAAAAGTTGTTGAAATTGATGAGAGAAACAACTTTGTAGTTAATCATTTGTTTAAAAACGCTTTTTAAAAAAGTTTGGAGCCGGTCTCTGAAGAGTTCTTCTCAAGCAAAAACGAAGATCTTGATTAAAGGGAGTCTAGGCAGAGGTTTCCCATTCTAGGCGCCTAAGCGTGACCTAAAAGTGATGTTCGTCAAAAAATTGGTAAGAGGCTTTTTGATTTTACGTTTTTTTTTTGGCCGCTTGATGAGTCCCCCGTTTTTTTTGGACGCTCAATGAGTCCCCTTTTCCTTGCGTCCCCTGGCTTGAGTCCCTCGTTTTTTTTCGCCTTTCCTTGAGTCCCCTCTCTTCTTTAAGAGTCCCCTATTTGTTGCGTCCCCTGACTTGAGTTCCCTATTTAATTAAGAATCCCCTAAACTGGAATAGAGCCAATTTTTTATTATTATTTACTCTCCACATTTCACCTCAATCAACCATTTTCCTTCTTTAGGTTCGTTTTGAGAAAAGTATCGAAATTTTTCAAAGAAGCGGTGGATGGGACGACGCATCACTGCAAGAAATTCAAAATGCTTGTGGTCCCCGATTGTTTTCAGCTGACTATTGATGGTTATTTGGTGAAATATGATTTCGAGTCGAATGAAATCAGTTCGGGACACGAACAAATTGTCACGGTGCATTTTTGCCAAAACTCATTCGAAGCGTTCGAAGCAGCTATGACTGATATAAAAGTAATTATGAAGAATCTCACGATCGATTGGCTTGAAATCTTTGATGATATTGACGACGATAATGATACGATTGAACTGTTATTCAGAGTTTTGCAAGAAGTTCACGAGGAAAACTTACGTGACTTCAGAGTCACTAAACTCTCAATCCATCTTGCAACCGATACGCATCATATACCTTTATCAGCAATGATGGATTCTTCTTTTCTCAAGGAGGTAGAATTAGGAACTCATCTTTCTGATAACCAAGTTGTTCCTGTGCTGTTCGCGATGGATCAATGGCGTAATTTGGAGAATGTTGTAGTTCGAATGTCTGTGCCATTTGATTTTTTGGTAATGATGGCGCAATTGAAACGATTCGAAGTTAACGCTTTGTTAACCGTAAAAGAGGCTCAACAGCTCATCCAAGTAAGTGATAATAGAGCACTGAAGACTGATTCCAAAAACGTATTTTGAGTTCTTGGGTTCTGTTAATATTTAGCTTAAATCATGGTCGTAAAAATATTCATGGTGGGATCAGTGTGAAAAACTACCAGACGTTAGTTTGGTCACGCAAAGCTGACATGGATCGGCAGCAATTTGACTTGTTTTTCACTACTCTGTGCAAAAACAATTTGAAAAAATCACACTGAGCATTCTTGATTTGCTCAAGATAATTAAGCAAATGTGAAAGTTGATTCCCATTGACTAGGGAACGTTTTCGCGTGACTCCCGGAGATTTTTCAGATACTCTTGGTGTAGTTGGTAATTGGGCCAGCTAACACGAACCTGAAGTCCTATGGGGCTTTTTTTGGGGTTGGCTGGACTTATACCACCATTCATGATTTTTTCTGTAATTTCGGTAGTGCACATTCAAGCGATTATATCTTTGTTTAATTTCAACCAATCTGCACCTTAAAAATCTAAGAAATCCCCGGGAGTCATAAAAAAAATTTCCCTTGTAAGAAAATATTTTTTACTGAAACAAAATTGACATATTTCTTTCGAGTTCTTTTTTTGTGAGAAATTTTTGCGTGTTCCCAGTTGTCTCACCTTTCTTTTTTGAAGTGTGAGAATCTTAAACGTCTGACTGGCCAATTTTCCAGTATACATTTTCATTCGTAATCTCTCATTTCCAGGCGCTGTCCATTTCTGATACATTTGTTGGATGTAAAATAACTTGTTATGATTCAATCCTCACCGCAACAGAATTAGCCAGAGTTGTGAATTTGGGTGAAGAAGGTGATAAATACGACGGGTTTTCACACCGTGTTGAATTGGACAATGGTGCTGCGCTTCTTATTAGTGCAGAACAGGAAGAAGAAGACGGTGAGATAGATCTAGTGCTTTGGATTCGAAAAGCTTGATCGAATGTCACTACGAAGGTTACGTATAATTTTTCGTGTTGATTTTTTAAGTTTCAGCTGTCAATTCCTTTTTCATGTTTTTAAATCAACTCAATCGTCTCTTCTCTCTTACTCTGTTGTTTCATACTGTTTTACCATTCAGCACATTCATGTTCATTTAATTTCATTGGGAAAACTCATCATCAAGTTCCCAAAACACAATGATTATCATCAACTTCAGCTCTTAATTTTCGAGAGCCATGATTCAATAAAAATTATAGAAATATTAATAGACTGTCTTCCTTCTTTATATATTTTGAGAGTAGGCAGTAATGGGTTCCCGGACGCTTCATCTGACCCTTCATTCACCATTTTTTCTTACATTTGTGTTTTACCACCTTATTACTCTTGGTTGTGTAGTTGAGTAGTAGCAATGGATTTTTCCTTCTAGCTTTCCTGAAATATTTTTTTCGTGAATAATTCAATAAAGTTCTGTGAAACCAAGTTGTTCCCCAGACAACACGTTTTTGAGCAAAAGACAGCAGTACCGTCGAAAATTAGTAGTGAAATGTCTTTGCACCTCTATATCCCTCGGTTTGTTATGTTTTTTATTGATTTTTCACTCACTCCTAATGCGTTTGCATTCAATAAGGTGAGATTTGAAATTAGTTTGTCATTTGTTATCTGCTGTTCATAACAGTTTGAATGAGTACAATAAAGATATTTTACGAATGTTCCATTTTTCTTGTTTTCATACTTCTCGGAAAATTTCTGAATTAAAAATTCAGAAATTTTCCGAGAAACTGGAATTTCTTCGAAACTTAGTCTTGATTATACTCAAATCGAAGCTAGTAACAAATATGACTATGGGAGTTAGAATTCAAAAAACAGAAAATTTCAGAGAGCTACGAACTAAAATTAAGTGAGTTTCAGTTGAAAAACAGTTTATTTCGACTGTAGCTTGTTGCTTTTTTCTCAAGGCATTTTTTTTCTTTTTTTGTGATTTGCTGATTATAAAGGTTCAAAGGTATAAAATTTAATGTTGGCTAACATCCATGGTTGTAATGAAGCTTGGAGAAGGAATAGATTATTTAGCAGCTACTGCTCTGAGTGATCAATAACACTCAAACGTTACGCTAACGTATTCACGAATGAAGCGAAAAAAAATTTAAATCTTGAGTTTATGAACTTTATTTAGAGTAATAATGGCAGGTAAGAAAAGTAAAACATTATAGTAAAAAATATATAGTATGGGATACAGCGAACAGTTTGAAACCAATTGGTAATGGAAATAGAAAATACTGAAAATGGTTATTTCCGGCAGAATGAGAACAACATTTGGATGAAAAGAATGGATAATATGAAGAAAGAAAAGGAATTGTGGGACAAATAGTTAAAATGGATATCAGAAAGACAACAGCATTACGTAAACAAACGAGATCAGGAAAAAATTCAATTAGATCACTATTCAATCAGCATAAAAGATTCAATCTTCTCCGCCAGATTTGCTCTCCTTTCCATAATAATATAATCACTGATTCATAACAAAAAACTCATCAACGATCTCAAATTTTGTAGTCAAAGAGAACATCAAAGAAAACTGAAAATAGACCATGCAAACGAGAGCCTCTACACCATTAGTTTGCTTGATGATGCGCCCATCAGTTATTACTACATTCGCCTCCTTGTGATGAATATAGTTTTGTGATACAGAAGGAATTCCGTGCAGAACATCTGTTAAGGCGAAATCCAACCGACAAAATCTTAGCCAGAACTTTTGGATTTTGGACTTAGCAATCCAATTTTTCAAAAAGCTGTTTACTTCTACAGCGGAATCCCAGCAATAATCCAATCTAATACATTCGCAATTGTTTAACCATTTCTTCACATGATATACAGACAACCAACGAGCATGAGAAATTCGGAAACTCTCCATTGGATATGGTCCCATCGAATCAGCATCCAATGTGAAATCATGCGTTGTATAACCACCGTATACAAGATTGTAGGTATGACCACACTCTTCAAATACATATCGACAAACATCATCACGTGGCTCTCCAAGCTCATCCCACACCTCAATCAAATCGAGTATCAAATTAAGACGTTGCACTAGTGAAACAAATGTAGACAACATGCCAGGGTCTGTTTGAGAAATTTTGATTGAAACTAGAAAGTTTTGTGAGACTTTAGCTAAGTGAGTAATTTGTGCAATCATTGGTTCATCAACTGCATCACGCACGTTGCCGTAGACGTACTCCCAGTAATTGTTCTCAACGCAAGATTGGTCAACTCTTACGCAAACTCGACCAGAACGGTTTGTGAAACAAATGAACAGTATCATTCGGTGCTTTTTGATTTGCTTATCTCGTTGAATAGTCATTAAGACTTTTTTTGAGACGGCGGCGAGATCAAACCTGAAATGTACCAATAAAATTGAGAAGATACATTTTCATGGAATTACTCACTTTTCTTTAAGATGCAGAAATTCGATCACGTTTACATATGCTAGACTTGGCAGCCGAAAAAGTGGAAATGTTGGAGCAAGTGCCATTAATGGTGGTAGTTCGGGAAACTTTTGGAAAGTTGATTGAGTTCTGAAATAAAGTAATAGGGAACTTCAAAAAAATAACTCTCATGAGAAGAAAATTTGAAAAAAAAACCAGAAAAAGATTGTTAATACGTTTCGAAAAAAAAACATTTGATAAAGAGAATTTTGAAAAATGTGAAAGAAAACAAGTAGGGTCTGGTCTAGGTAATACCGCGTTCATTTCTGAGTGAGTACACACTGACAAACCGTTTGGGGGGAGGGAAATAATCAACAGATGGTTGGCCTCGACAGAACACAAAAAATGGTGTCTTGACGCAAGGAAGAGGGAGTATGTCTGGCAAAGAGAGAGCCAGAGAAAACTGACCGTGACCCCTACTAGAAAAGATGTTATCGAGGACAAGAGACGTCATCAAAAAAATCTGAGAATGGGTACAAAACCCTCTTGGAATAAATGGGCACGACGTACCCTTGCTGTTTGCGTAAGTTCTTTAGCTAGGACTCAAAGCTAAAATCAGACGGCCACATAAAAAACGGAAGCAATGGTGGGTGATGCTGAAAAAAAGAGAACAAAGTTTCATCCGAGAGAAACGATCCAAATCGAGATCATCGTTTTTTTTTCTTGAGCATCAATCTATTTTTTGAACTGAAACTTGTAGATTCTATTAGCACTTACCAGTAATTTTGGTTTTCTTCTGTGCTCACCCACTTTGTTTGCTCACAGCGACACAGTCTCTTTTCCTTCTTAGGAAAGTTTATTCGAACTCAAAGGCACGTATCTCAAAAGTGGGCAAAGCTAGAAAAAAGTAAATAACAGCAATGTTGCTCAAAATTAAACTTGGAGCAACTTTCTAATTGAAAACGTTTCTCTAACTGTGCCTATTTTTAGATACTCGTCTAGTTATTGACAAATAATACTTATAGTCATTATCAGAATTTATTAGGCAAGACTCATAATCATTATCAGAATTTATTAGGAGTCTCTCTTTAATCTTCCCATCCGTCTTGACGAACTGAGCAATTTTCAGTCATATTGCTGTTTTTATTGATGTTGTTTTCGGAAAAACCGAAAAGGATGCCTTCCTTCGGCAAATAATTAACAATAACCTAGAAAATTCATTTGCAAACGGAACAAATATATATGAAACACTTACTTCGACACATTTCCTAGCTCCAACTTTGAGTCAAGAAGACTAGTATTTCATACTTATCATAATAATTTATTAAGCAGTCTATACAGAATACATTGAAAAATTGATACAGGAAAACAAGTCAGATTTGCTTTCTTTTGGACTCCTCGCTTCACTGGTGCTACCTTGCTTCCTTGGTTTTTCTTGGCCTCGGCTCTCCTCTTGGCGTCTTCGATTTTCTTTGCTGCCTTGGCTTCACCAGTCTTCAGCATATCTTCGTATCGGTTAGGAGATTCGATGACCTTCTGCACGTCGAAAATCGCGCCCAGTTTTTCGTTCAGCGAATACTTCACAATAACCTAGAAAATTCATTTGCAAACAGGAGAAAGAGATCTGAAAAGCTTACTTCGACACGTTTTCCGAGCTCAAATATGTCGTCCAAAAGGGCAGTAGAGTCGCCTAAATGGCCCAAGACTGGAGACCTTAACGAACTTTTGGGCATTGGAGGCTCTGAGCTCCTTGGCGAAAGATTTTTTAGTTGGGCAAACAGCCACAACCCTCACAAAAAGCATGGATCCATTCACGAAGACCGGAGACCTTAACGAACTTGGCGTCTTCGATTTTCTTTGCTGCCTTGGCTTCACCAGTCTTCAGCTATCTTCGTATCGGTTAGGAGATTCGATGACCTCCTGCACGTCGAAAATCGTGCCCAGCTTCTCGTTCGGCGAATACTTCACAATAACAGAGAAATTTCTTTCGCAAACGGAAAAAGAGATATGAAAAACTTACTTCGACACGTTTTCTCAGCTCAAACTTCTTGTCAAGAAGACTAGTCGAGTCGCCCAAGTGGCCCAAGACTGGAGACCCTAACGAACTTTTCGGCATTGGTGGTTCTGAGCTCCTTGGCCAAGGATTTTTTGGTTGGGCAACCAGCCACAACCCTCACAGAAAGCATGGATCCATTCACGAAGACCGGAGACCTTAACGAACTTGGCGTCTTCAATTTTCTTTGCTGCCTTGGCTTCACCAGTCTTCAGCAATTCTTTGTATGGATTTGACAGGAAGACCTCCTGCACGTCAAAAATTGTGTCCTTGTTTGGCGAGTACTTGACGATAACCTAGAAAATTCATTCGCAAACGGAACAAAAAGATTTGAAAAACTTACTTCGACACGTTTTCCGAGCTCAAATTTGTCGTCCAAAAGACCAATTGAGCCTCTCAAATGGCCTAAGAATGGAGACAATGCCTTTTCGTCATAGGTGGCTCTGAACTCCTTGGACAAGGATTCTTTGGTTGGGCGAACAGCCACAACCCTCACAAAGAGCATGTATCCATCCACGATGACCTCCCAGCCGTCCAATGAGATTTCGTTGACATCGAAACGGGCTGGTTTTTTCTCATGAGACCTTAACGAACTTTCCAATCTTTAGTCCTCTTGTTGTGTTTGTCAACATTGTGACTAACTCATATTCAGAAGAATAGAAGGTCTGTAATAGTGGTTTCGTTGTGAAATCTTATGAAAATGATTTAATTACATGATTGTAGAAGAATACAACGTGATAGAAATGAAAACCAATGAGCAAGTGTCTTCACAGAGTGAGTGTGGTTGTAAGAGAATGACGTTTGGGGGTCTACTATCTCTAGAGACAATCGATATTTTGAGATATGGCTAATCGTGTAGAGTATATACAACATCTTTCTGGAAAGTTTACTTCAGAAAGAGTTCACTCGACCCCTGCCGCCTAACTGAAACTCGTTTCTTCTTGGAATGAAAGAAGCTCGAAAAAAAAGCTAGAGTTTTCAAAATTGGGAAGGTTTTTGATAGGAGTGCTGTTGAGGAGCTTATGTTGATATCAAATCTATCGTCTGGATAGTGAGAAAGAGTTAGGAAGAGACCCACCAGAAGGGTCCCCAAAAGGTAGGTAGAAGAAATTTAAGAATGACGACTGACAGGTTTTGTATGGAGTGTCTGTCAAGGGGGTGGGGTCTGTTAATCCATTCACCCTGATGACCATGTCAAACCGTATTGACTTCCAAGTGGTCCATGGTCCGACTCCGCCTCCCTATTATTCCAGAAACATGTCAAAAAATGACAGATTGGTATCTCCCCTATCCCATTCTGATAGGCCACAAATGAGAAGACAGAGTAGATAGGGTATGTAGTAATCCAACCTAAAGTCATCATTTTTCCACGCTGGTGGTGATAGGAGGAAGGGTTACGGAAAACAAGAAAAAAGAAGATACGAGATTGGCAGTAAGGAAGACCGTCTAAGAGTTTATGTCGAAATCAAAAACAACCAAGTCGTTTACGTCAGAAAGAATTTTCACTCGGCCCTGCCGCCTAACTGAAACTCGTTTGTTCTTGGAGCTCGGAAAAAAAAATTGAGTTTTTGAAATTAGGAATGGTATTGATAAGACTACTGTCTGAGAGCTCATGTTGAGATTAGAAACAACCATTTTTGACATAGTTCTCGCTCGGTTTTGGTTGTAGAGACTACCTTTTGAGAGAAGCGCCACACGAGAGCACTCTAGCTGTCTGCGTCACTTCAAATTTGAAGACGCATATCTCAAAAATGGGAGGAGCTAGAAAAAAGTTGTCAACGGCAGAGTTTCTCAGAAATAAATTTGGAGCAACTTTTTAGTTGATATCTTTTCTCTACCTCTGTCCACTTTTGAGATATGCGCCTTCAAAATTTTGGAATCCCAAGAGGGGACGGCGGCAACACCAAACTTTAATAGGATGTATCTCAATAGTGAGCGAGTCTAGAGAAAAATTTTCAACAGCAAAATTTTTCGAAATTGAATTTGGAGCAATTTATTTGTAAACAATATTTTTCTAACTCTACTCACTTTTGAGATATGCGCCTGACGAGAAAACTCGCTATCTGTGTCTAGTCAAATTTAAAGACTCGTATCTCAAAAGTGGGCAGAGCAGGAAAAAAGCTTTCAACAGCAAAAATGTACAGAATTAAATTTTTAGTAATTTTCTAGTTGGCAACATTTTTTTTAGTTCTTCTCACTTTCAAGGTCTTCCCCGTTTCTTCGAATGTATCTTTTTAAATATCATTTTGCTTCAAATTTATACTTTCACTGTACCGCTCTCATATGTTTTCATGAATAATGTAGTGCAAGAGGAACACCAATCAATCCATCTCCGTTATTCTAGTTTTTATTCAAGTGTAATGAGCCTCTCAATGTTTCTTTAGAATTATGTGATTGTTCAATATTTGGTACCAGGCGGGGGTTAGTACTTCGATGACTCATTTTTTGCTGGCGTGAGTCGTCAGAAAGCAGACAACACAATTTTATGAATGCTACGAGGGTCGCCAAACGCCAGTTGACCAAACCACTGCTGTGAAAATCTGTTCGCATAATTTCTCTCTGCCCTCTCTGGCGCCCATACACTATTTCACTGGTTGTCTGTGTGTCTCCCTCTCTGCTCGATACCCGCTTCCTTCCTTTTTATTCTTCTTCTTGTTTGTTTTAACACATTTTCTGCACGTTTTCTATCTGCGTTCAACCAGTTTTGATAGATTCGTATTTTATGATAAAAAGGTTAAAAGAGTTGCTATTTTTGTGATAATATATTTTCCTTTTTCTTTTTTGTCCTTTTTGGCGGCTGAAGAGAGAAGTATTTTTTTTCTCAACGATTCGTTTAGGGCTTGTGTTGCTTTTTCCTCACAATCACCAATCTGTACCTTTTGTCAAAGTCCCGAATTTGCGTTTCTTTTGATAACTTCCCTCTCAAATTCCGTGATTCAAAAAAACACATTTTTAGGTAATTGAACCTTGGGTGACTCCTTTGTGTCAGTCTCCAAACGGCATTTTGGTTTGACTCTCTGGATTCAGGGTCTCCAAAAGGTAACTTGCAGATGATTGAGTTTTCGAAAACAGTAATTTTCTTTCAGGTCGGCCTTCTCTGATTTTTTGAAATATTTGGTTTTTTTAATGGATGTCTTCGGAAATTGTTGGACCGCAGAAAGGTACGTTGGAATTTTATTAGAGCTGTTTTCGGGGGGTTCAGCATTGTTTGAACAAAAACGAACTCAAACATATACCGTGAGAACTGAACTAGAATAGTTTTGTTCGAGCTGTTTATGGAAAAGTGTTCGTTTTAAGAATAATTTCGAAAAAAAACTTGCCATATCACAGTATCAATTGAATTTTTCAGAGCCTCAACTTTTCCAAAGATAAGAAGGAGCTCCAGAAAAACAACTTCCGTCTGATCGACCACTTGGTTCGACAAAGGAACGTACGACTCGACCGCATTGGACAACTCAAGCCGTCTCAACTGATGTTTGAGCTCCATTGGTTCAGTTTGTGAGAAAAATGAAGGAGTACTTATCTTGACAGTCATATAATAATTTCCTAGTTTACATCTAATTTTTCGTAGCTCTTAATGTAATTTCTTCATAATTTCAACTTTCTTTGTAATACCTCATTTATTCCCACACTTTCGTTCTGTATTTCACTTCCTCGTTCAATGACCAATCTTTCATAATAAATCAGATAAAGACAGAAAATTTTTTCTTGGTTTTGTTTCATTAAAAAACGAATAATTTTGGGAGTTCTCCGTATTCAACTACCTCAAGATATTTTTGCCATAGTAAACAAACCAGTCGGTGGCGCCGCCTACGGCGGCTCACCTCCTTTTTGTTCGTCGCTGCGCTCCTCAATGGGGGGTTAAGTTGACATGCTCAAACTCATTTTGGATTTTTGGGCAGCGATGCACCTAGGCCTTTATCTGAAGGTCCAGAATTTTTTGAATTTTGAATTCGCGCCAATTTTTTAAAATTTGAATTCCCACCAAAATAATCAGATGTTTTGACGTTTCTGGAAGTTTCTAGAAGTTTCTGGAAAGAGGAAGAATGTTCTAGAAAGTTATCCATCTAGAGCTTGTCCATGGAGTTTTTGGAGTGCTGTAACTACCGTAATCCTACAGTAATCGCCACCATTTTTTGATGGTGTACTATTGAGGTCTCTTAGATGGTACGTGCAAAAAATGGAATTAATATGAGCACTCTGAACCCGTTTTCTAGATACTATTGGGAGCTCGGATTACTGTAGCTACCGTATCCCTACAGTAACCCGTGCTCCAAACTTCACAGAATTGAAGCGCTCGGTGACCTATGACCACATGCCAAATATGGTAAAAAACGGTCGAGGGGCACTGAAGTTATTCAGTGATAAGCGCTGGACACACAGACACACACACAGAGCTATTCCTTTAGTATATAGAAGAGATTCCGAGCAGGCCCGGGATTCAGACTTGCGGAAATTTCAAAGAATGGGTAGGCCGCCGTCAGGCAGCTCAGGCAGCTGGTTTTGGCGCCTGGCGTAGAGTCTCGATAATATAAAGCGCAACGAGGATTTAGATGCGACGCATAAAAAAGTCAGGTCAGTATAGGAGAAAAAGTGTAAAGGTCACGAGAGAGTATAAAGAGAATGAAAGTGGACACTGCGATGATCATCAACCTAGTTCTATTTCTCCCTTCTCAACGGGGCGGCAAAATTGACGCAACGCGCAAAACGTGCTCACAGTCAGCAATGGACTTCAACAATGCTCTATAATTTTTTATTTTTTTTTATTAAAAAAAGATGTATTTCAACACGCTGAATCCGTGGAATTTGATTTCGATATGGATTCATTATTTTGTTTTTGAGATGATGATACCCTGTCAGAACCAAAATTTTCGAATTCAACGTGTTCGAATACATCTTTTCATGTAATAAAATCAGACAAAGAATAGAAAATTCGGTTGTTTCATGGTTTTTCCGCACCCGCGTCGCCGGGTCGCGGGTCGTCAAACCGGAGAGACTACTATCGCGGAGAGCGTTGCGCCGTGTCATCATTTTTTATGACCTATTCAACTCTCTCTCTCTTTCTCTCTCTCTCTCTCTCTCTCTCTCTCTCTCTCTCTCTCTCTCTCTCTTTTCCCCCCAAAACTGTCTTTGGGAACCTGCCATCTCATATTTCTCGCAGTGCTCTCCGTTTCCCTCAATTTTCGTCTTTCTCTCCACTCGTCCCCGCTTCCGAAACAATCGAAGACCGTCCATTTCTTTTCTTTCTAGTCACTATTCCAACTTAAAAACGCATGTTTTATCGGCGTGATCTTTTTGTTCATATGGCACTTTCTCTCTTTCTCTTTCTCTTCTTTTTGTGTGACCTTTTTCATTTGTTGCACCTAGTTACTCTGTGGAACTTAGTTTTTTGATATATGTACTCGAATTAGCAATTTCTTTTTCTTTTGATTGATTTGTGTCATCCATGTAACTAAAAACACCTCTAACTTTTTGTTTCCCTCGTTTATATTTTTCACAAAACAGCAAAAAGTAGCAAAAACATCTGACAACATGTTTCTTTTTCAGAATGTTCAAACTTGGTTCGGTTGTGACTACCCGGGATCAGTGGTCTACCTGTAATTGTTAGTTGTTTATGAAATGGTGGATTTTTCTCTCAAACTTTGTTTTGTTTTCAGATACTTATGATTATTTTTGCTTTTTTTGGTATTTTCCTCTGAAAAACTGATTGCAACTACATGCTCACATCTATGAGTGGTTGACGAAACATGAATTTTGTAAGCACCGACTTCCATTCTTTCCACTGCTTCTATGTTACCACTTTTCGGCCAATTGTCCTTTGGAGCGATTGCTCAGATTATGGTTTTCTGTGTGATCACTACTCAGAATTGGTTCAAACCATTTGTACCGGTGCATCATGATAATGATAAGGATAGAAAGAGCTTACAGGTAATATTTTTAACAGAAAATTGTCAAATTTCTATCAACCATTGGAGCGGTAATATCCCTGATTTGAAAGAACAATTTTTTGTTTCAAGATTTTTTTTTGAAAATGAACGGTGGCGAAGTACTTTTATCTGGAAAACTTTTTGAAACAGCCAAACTGTTTACAGTTTCCCAATTTTCTCCCAAAGAATTAAAAAATAAAGACAATTTTTTCTTTCTTTATTTTACTAACAGTTGAAATTGTTTTTAAAAAGTAGTATTTTCGGCAAAGAGTTTTTTCAATGTAATTAATTTCAAAGATTAGAGTTTTTGTGAATTGATGAGAATTCCAGAAATTTAACTTTTTTGGAAATTTCTTTTGAAACAGTAAGAAACATTATTTTCTACTGTTCAATGTTCGTAAAAAATTTTTAGAATTGCTGAGGTTCCAGAACATCACTAATTGAATTTTGATACCTAATTTTTTGGTTTCTTGTAACAGAAAAAAAATGTTGACTGTTCCAAAAAATTGTTCAGATCCTCAAAATTCTAACATCTTTAATCCCATATAAATGACGAATGAATTTCAAGAACTGATTCCAAGTTCCAATTAAAATTTTTTGCAGGGCACTGCGATCTTCTACGTCTCCCTATTCTACTACATCCTAATGTACTTCGTTTTTGCTGCGGGACCACCATACAGAGCATCAATCACGTCCAATGAAGCATTCCTTTTCAGTATGATTACTGTCACTATTGTGAGTTTTTTGAGGAGAAAACAACAGTAAAATTTTCTCACTGCCTCAAAAAATTTTTCGCATCCATAGAAAGAAGCGAATGAAAAATTTTCAATCGAATTGCACAATTAGTTTTTGCTAGCGTTTTCAGAAATCGTCGACTAAAGCTAAAACATAAATGTTTGAAGAACTTTTTTTGAAACAGTGAAAAAGTTCTTTACTGTTGATTGCAAATTCTGAATTTTTGAAAACTTCCACCCTCATTTTTAGTTGTTGTTGAGTCGAAATGATATGGAAGAGAAACGACGATGAAAATTTATAGATCTGTCCCGAGTGCTCTGTGGCCTACAATCACGCTGCCAACACGGTCTCTTGTGACAAATGCAACGAATGGCTCCATTGGTAAGTGCTTAGTTTCGTCCAGATTGCCACAATTTGGAAGTTTCCAGGGATTGTGTCGATATCACATCGGAACCCATCGAAACCCAGTAGTTCTGTAAAAAGTGCAGTAAGCCGCTGAAGAAGTTCAAGGAGAATACTGGAGGTGTTGCGACTTTTAATTTGTGCTCCAAGTGAAAAGAAACGAGAAAAGAAAAAATAGTTTGTATTTCGTTCACTGTAATCTCTAAAAAATTTGGGAATTTTTGTTAATAACATTTATAAACTTATGTCAAGGCAAATAAACACGGAAACGAAGAAGAAAACAGGTTTAATGTAATGTCTTTCCGAAGAAAGGTTTCATGCACAAAAACTGAAAGGCCACAAATGAAAAATAGATATAAAAAATTAGGAAAGCGCTCGTGGCACGAGCAAATAGCAATTGGAATATTGGATGGATCCAAAATGGCAGAGTTAGAAGCACTTGCGGTGGACAATCGAGGATCCACTCTCTTCATATTCTTTCTTTGTGATCCACATTTGCTTGAAGGTAGAGACAGAAACAAGAATGGATCCACCAACCCAAACCGTATTGGAAATCGTAGAATGCAATTGCATCGTTTCCAATCACTTTGCATAGATTCTCATAAGATTTATCGATTGGAACATCTTCAAGAACGTCATTCAGAATGTATGATCGAATGCTCTTATTGTCTTTTTCCAGCGATTCGGGCATTTTTGATGGGACCTTCTGGAAAAAAAGCCTAAATTTGGAGTAAAATTTCACGAAATTGAAAACAAATGCAAGTGCGCTCCACTGAGAACGGCGGCTTTTTAGGAGCGAAAATACAATTTTCCGGTCAGAAACTTTTAATTCAACTTGAAAATTCGAGGATTGAGCTCCCGCCGGACAGTGGAACTTGATTAAAACAAGGTTTTCAGCCGACAGATTTCTCCGCGTCTCTCAATTTTGAATGCAATTTTCCAATTAAAAAAATAGACATCAGCTTTCGAAAACGCGTTAAAATTTCGAAAAAAAATTGATATAAGAAAAGTTTGGGGAAAATATTACAAGATTAGCTAGTTTTATTGGATAGAAACTCGGAAAACATTTTGAAATCATAAAAGTCATGTCATAGATTCATAGCAAAAGAAGTGAACGGAAAAGTTATAAAACAGAAGAAAACGTGGCAATTTCACATCAAATTAATTGGCATAGTAACAGGGAAAATCATTGAATATCGCGAGTCTGTTTCTCAATATCAATACCTCCATACTCCAATTCTTTGAAAATCAATAACTTGTCCGTGTTTGGGATCATCAAGTGACGAACAGCAAGATCATTTCCAGCGGGTGGTCCCGGGACACCGATAGAATCAATTAAGCCATCGTCATCCCTGGTATTAATAAGACAGTGGTCGAAGATTGGAGAATCGGCGAACATCTGAAAAACGAAGAGTCTGTTAGGTACCAACAGTGCGCTTTTGCGGCGTCAACGTTGACATACTTGAAACTTTTTTTTGAACATTTTTCGACAGAAAACTTTCTGTATAAATCAGTTGTTGGCGAATTTTGAGAACTTGACGGCTGCGTTGTCTCAACACGAAAGTTACAGTATAAACCTAATTGCTACCGTAAGATTTATCGAATTTCATCAAACCCCATCGATCTTAGGGGAGAAATCGAATTTGTACGGTAGTTTTTGTGGTAGGATCCGTGGCTGGACGTCGAGTTGTCAGATCTTCGTCTAGTACTGACTTTGACAGAGATCACCATAATAAAACTCTTCAAAAACCTAAAACTACCGTTTTTTTTTTGCTCAATATAACCCTGGAGCACAACATCAGGGTATATTTTTTCGATTTTTCAAAATTCGCGGTAATTTTTCGGGCCGAGTGGGCCGAGCGGGCCGGCCCGGCCCTTCACAAGTATATGAGTGCCAAGGACTCGAGAGCTTTCAGTTACCCTTGAAATAAAAGAATAAGACGCTCAACATAAAAAAAACTCACGAATCCGATATGAGCAAGCTGATTTTCGGAGAGTGACGATACTAAAATCCAGTACTTCTTGAATTGAACAAGTACTTCATCTGGGAACATGTGCAATGACTCTTGAAGAATGAGCTTTTCCGCCTGTTTCCATTGATCCAACTGCACGATTTTTTTGACTTTACGCACACTTTCATCACTTTTCCAATCGTCTTCTAGTCTTCTACCATTGATCAGAATATTTTCCAGGTATCCTGGCCGCACGTACGGAAGAATCGCGAGAACATGATCCGGATGTTCAGGACGGATGTGGAGTTTTCGGACAGCAATCTGGTGTTTCAGGGATCTCAATGCGTATTCGAACTTTGTGAGAAATGTCGACATATCTTCAGAGAAACACGAATCCATAGGCCAAATCTTGACCGAACCGAGTTGAAGTTTTCGATTCTTGAGAAAACATGCCAGATCATCACAAACTTCGGATTCGTCTCCATATAAGATTCTAGCAGGGTTAAAACCATTCTTTTTTTCAAAGGACTTCACAGCCTCATCGTTCTTTGCATATAGAATTTCTTCTCTGCCATACGAAACACGGATGAGATCATCGCCGATACTGACTTCGATAGACGTGCAATTGAATACTTGTTTCTCGATGAATTCTTGAAGTGGTTTGGACACTCTTCTGAGCACCAATCTGGAAACGAATGGATGATTATAACCTTGAATTGGTTAATTAATGGTTAATGCTCATTGTTTTTGCTCATTGACTACCGCTACTCTTTCACGCATTTTTTGCGAGGCGAAACAGTGTAGGCGAAAGAAAATTGTCGCACGCTATGCGCACGCACTCGCGGTCGCTTTCCGCAATTTTTCGGCGGTTCAAATTCAGCAGCGCCATTTACGAGTTTTAAAATTATTCCTGAATTCAATAGTATATGAGTAATGATAGTAAATGAGCAAAAAGAAATAAATGAGTAGCAGTTGTAATTAAGTATTTGACGCGAATTCACAATACTTACCTCTCCATCACTTTCAACTTGTCCACAATCAATTCAACAGCATCGACTGGCAAATCGGAGAATTGAAGAGGCTCCGGCTCCGAACTGAAATTCGAATTATCTGTGTATGATCATTCCCAGTTCATCTTACCTTCTATCAAAGTCCAAATCCTGCTTTCCACTCAAAAATCGATAATACCAGAATTGAAAATCGTAGAATGCAATCGAATCGTTTCCAATCACTTTGCATAGATCCTCATAGGATTTATCAATTGGAACCTTCTCAAGTACATCATTCAGAATGTATTTTCGAATACTTTTTTCGTCGTTTTCCAGCGATTCGGGCATTTTTGATGGTAGATACCTGGAGAAAAGGATGATTTTTGACTGAAAATGCCTGAGAACGGTCTAGAAATCTGCAAAAGAGCGAGAGCAAAAATTCAGGAAAAAGTAACATAAAATCAGGTAGTTTTACTAAACGAAAACGTTAACGAAAGGACACAAAAAAGGCGAAAAACAAAAGTTGATTTATAACAAAAAACATAACAGAAGGAAAACAACTAGATCATTGAGCATCACGAGTTTTCTTTTCAATCTCTTTTCAATTTCAATGTTTTTTGTTGAAGAAGGTACAAATTGTTTGAGATCAAACTCGACTACAGAACAAAAATACGATAGTCGCCTAGCAAAAAGAGAAAGAATGGGAAAAACCAAGGCAAATAAAAAAAACCCCATCGAAGACTACCGAATAAGAAATACAAAACGATGAAACAAAACCAACAAAAAAACAACCCTTTTCTCGCGCGAACCTTAGGTCAAACTAAATAGTGTACACCATGAAGAGAGAGTGGGCGCATCCCGTCTGGGAGATTGAATGGTGCGCATGACCACCTTGCAGAGACGCAGAGAAAGGTGGAGGGTGGACAGGTGCGCGCTCACCTGAGGGAGGCCACTTAGTTTTGCCTGCTGGGATGAGGGGGATTAAGGGGCATTAATGTAATTGGGAAGTGCCTTCGATTCAATTTTTTCGACTGAAATGTAGTGAAAGAAAAAAAGTAAAATGAGCTCACTCAAAAATAAACAAAATTATTTTTCGAAAACATTGGAAATGGGACGAAAAAAAAATGAATTTGTTATGAGTTCATGGAGAAGAATTCAACTATCATAATGCCTTCAACTAATATTTCTGTACATCATGGCGATTTTTGAAGTCAATTCGTCCAAAAGAGCGATGCGCATTACCGAGTAGATAGTAATTGAAGAGAACATTATAAGGAGTGTATAGAACGTGAGCAATGACAGTCCGGTTGTATCAGGCGAGCAAGGTTTTGGTAGTTCTGGTTATAGACGGACAGGTATTTTTCTGGAGATAACGAATCCTATGCTTCTACAAGTGAGATTTAGCTTCAATTTCATTATTGGGAATTAGTAGTAGTTGGTGTTCATAGTCTCGCCTTTGGACAGAAGCATCTAGTAATGAACTGTTCGAATGAAACTTCCAACAGAGAGCAGTACTTTTATGGATGCAAATCTTGCTCGACGACGTCGGATGGTAGCTCATACAAGTGAATTTGATGCTGGTAGTTATTATTCAAAACACACTACTCATTAAAGGAATCTACGTGGTTGGGCCTGTGGAAATGACCAAGAAGAAAGAGTAGTTCAAAAAGTATGAGGTCGAACAGAAATACCGTAAATACTGTTATAGAAGCCCATGGGCTTCTATTTTTCAATGGGGTCCTTAGGGTGGGCCTTAATTACAGGTGTGCTTCTATTACAGGGTGGGCTTCTATTTTTCAAACCAATTTTTGAAATAACAAAGTTTCGCGAAAACGTTGAAAATAATGCAAAAATGCAAATAATGTTACGAAAAACCAGACCAAAAGTGGGCTTCTATTGGAGGGTGGGCCTCTATTAGAGGGTGGGCTTCTATTTTTCAAAGGGGTCCTCAAGGTGGGCCTATATTACAGGTGGGCTTCTATTACAGTATTTACGGTGGCTGATTGACTACTTAGATTTACAGAATGCTGCGTTCTGGAAAGACGGCATCCGGAACTTGCCAGCTAGATACCAGAAAGTTGTAGATAGTAGTAGCAATGAATAATATCCGAGTGATCAGTGAACAACTAATACAATTTTCCATAAAAAATATGACTCATTCCAAACTGAAATTTCAAAATCTTTTTGTGGGAAAGATATTGCCTTTTTCTAAATGATCAAAGTTCAAAGACCAGAACGTTATGTTAGAACGAATTGTCCAATAGCCGAGGAAGTTGCAATGATCACATTGCTCAGAATAAAAGCAGGTTGAAAAATAAAAAGTTGAAAATGATTTGGAACGCTTGAATCAATTTTGAACTACATTTTGATAACTTTCAATTCAGAAAATTTCCATTTTGACCATATCTGGTTTTATTTACTATTGTGCTAATTCTCGATTAAAACGGTTGTTGAATGGTTGTTCAATATAAAGTTTGCATGAATCGTGAGTCGAAACGACGTTAGAAAAATTGAAATGTACAAGACTCTCTCCTGCTCAGTAGAAAATTTAACGGGCTTGAGAATACAATGCAGTTTGTCTAGGTTTACTTGGAAATGAACTATTTATTAATACCTCAAAACAGGGTTTCAGCAATATTTCAAAAATGCATGAAAAATTCATTGTAGTTTTTACACATTTTTTTTGTTTGATGTACGCCTTCTAGTATTCTCACATCCGAACACTTGTTTGGAGTCATTGTTCATAATCCAAAAAGCCCTTTATCGCCATGGGCTAATTAGCTAGCCTAAATGGTAATCAGTTTTTGATCAACACGGAACTATTGAGTGCCACGTCATAACTCCCTGTTTTATTCTGAGAAACTTGATTATTGCAACTTCCCACGTTATTGACCAATTTGATCTATCAGAACATTCTGGTGATTGATCTTCAGTTATTTAAAAATCATTCAATTCCGCGTCATAAAGAAATATCTTTTTACGAGAAGGTTTTCATATGTCAATTTCAAATGAATCATGTTTTTTTCTTGAACATCGTATCGGGCCACGTATTCCCTTTTTGCTTTAAGCTCCGCCCCTTTTTTCAATTCTTCTGGAACATAGTAGTGGTTGATCTCTGGTAATTTAGAAATGTTTTTTCTGAATGATTCATACTGTGATGGAACGACGAAATAGACTCTATGGTGAAGCAGAAAGATCTGAATGGATTAGTATAGGCCTTGAAGCAATATTGAAATCGTGGAATTTCAGGATGAACTGCAACACTTGCTAGTTTTCAACAGACTTGATATTTTTTGAGCCGATTTGAAACTAAAAAATTTTAAACGCCCATCAAGACGTTGAAAGATGGCAATCATGAATGATGGGTACGTACGAAAAAATGATTGTTGGCGGAGATAAAAAGTCGTAACAGCTCAAAACCGTAAAAACAACAAAGCTTTTCTGCATGTAATACTGTTGAGTATTACCTAAGAGTATAATCATGTATACGTATCATCGGAGCTATATGAGAATCGGAGCTATATGAGACGAATCCTAATTTCCAATAATATTCCTGAATCCGTCTTCTTTGCCATAACTGTCATGTCCCACTGATTATCGCGTACGCCAATTTTTCACAAACACTTGCGTATTCTCCTGTCACGATCAAGCAATTACTTTGCATATGATTCATGATTTTTAACGTAATTAAAGCAGCATTCTTGGGTAGTCACAGCAGAGAAAACGGATAAACAACAGACATGATGACAGCAAATTGGAATGGATGAGAAGAGGCCTTCTATGTGTGGATCTGTGAGATTAACAGGAGCTAATCGGTTAGGTGGCTAACATTGAAGAGGTAGGATTAACATTTCTGCCTTTCTTGCAAGACAATAGATTGCCAGTTGGTCTTGAGGATTCACAGGACATTTTCTAATCCTTGTTAGTCACTAATGAGAGGACCCCGTCACGTTAAACGGTTCTTTGGACGAAACACCGGAACATGTTTGGAAATGATAAATAATGCACCAGACACTTTTCTGCTTTGAGAAAACTGTAGAAAAAGAAGTTTTGAAAGTAGTTGCAAAATTGTTTGCATTACATGATTAATAAGAATACGTATTCCAGGATAAACAGTGAGAAGTTTCTGCAGATCAGCTTGTTTTGCTAGTTTTAAACAAACTACTATTTCCAATAAAGTCCGATATAGGGTCGAGACCATGAAGGTCGACTCCAGGCAGCGCTTGAATGTTTGTAACAAACGGCTCTGGGTTTTGGGATTATCAATTTCCGGAAACGCATTCGACACTGGATTTTGGATTTGTTTCCAAAAAATTCATTTCATCTTTATCTCGAGCCTGACCAGACACTTGAAGTATTCCGGAGAAACATGGAGTTGATGGAAAATGTTACAGACTTGCGTGCTGTAGGAGTATATCCAACGTCTAAAGACTCTTCAGAGTTTCCACCCAACGACGAACTATGTGAAAATGTTATGAATATTGGCAGGCAAATTCGAACGCTGTATCTCGATATGAAAACATCCGATGGATACGTTTACGATCCTCCAGCGAATTTGTCGTGCAACTTTGAGAAGGTTACAATCAAAAGAGCAAAATGGGTCACTAAAGATATCTTTATTAAATTATTCTTGCATTGCACGCAAGTGGAGCTTTCGAATAAGAATTTTTCAAATGAAGATCTTGCTGCAATATTTGTGGAATGGTCGCAAAGTTCTTCGATGCAATATATGAAATTACACAGTGAAGATGAGACTAACCCACAAAAGAGTCTAACTGATGTGGTTGGAAGTCTTCCTGAAGCTCTTCCCGTTGAGAAAGCAGCTGTTCGTGTGGATGGTATGCGTGGGGTGAAACGGAACGAATTCAAGAGGGTCAGCTTTTCTGAAGGCCGTGCCTATAGGATTACAGGATCTGATGACAAGAATTATATTGTTTTCTACTGCAAGAACTATTTATATTTGACTACAAAATTTGAAGAAGTTGATACTGAAGATATTTTGCCGGACATCGAATCGAACGAAATTGCTTGGCGATAATGTAAAAACAATTGATTGTAACTGTTGAATTAAGAATTCTAACTCTGTTGTGTTTCTGTTTTTTTTTTTTGGATTACATTTGATGACGTTTTACTCCAATAAATTATTCAATTGCAAATAAAGTTTTGAGTGTAATAGTTTGATGTTGATTCTTTGTAAGGAAATATGTGTTGAGTCCATTAACGCTGTGCTTTGATAGCATTTTCCGTTGTCACTTCAATATCCTGGAAAGTTGGGAAGTCATCTGTGTTCAATTTAATGTGATGCCCCCAACTTGGTCAGACTTTGTTCAAATTGAGAGATTTTGTAATCCTACGTCAGAAATTGATCGGAACTTGAATAACTTTAGTTTATAAATAAGGGGAAGAAGAGGTCCAAATAATGCAGATTTGTTCAAGACAAAACTCATCAGATAGCAAATAAGAGTACAGAAACAAAAGATACGTCTTCATTAATTATTATGTTCATTACTTACTCATAAAGGGATAAAGCAATGAACCCTCTTCCCCAATTTACTGTGCGATTTAGCCTCATTAAGATCACCATTATCTACCCCATCTGTGACACAAAGAGACACCCCTCATATTGTGGCCTCAAGTCGTCTCCCTCTCCTATTTCCTCCAAAAGGACTCTTTCTCCTGTCTATTCTGTTCTTTGTCCACTCAGTTGTACCAATCGCTCTTCAAAACTTCCGTCCGCTGTCTGTATTTCTTTAGAACGTGCTAAAACGGCTTCGCTTTTATTTCCTTTATATCGCTTACCTTATGTTGCCCTGGCAGTAACTTTTGACTGCATGAACGCCACTCAATTGTGAGTTTTACTCTTTATTGTTAGACTAAACTCAAAGTTTGAGTCTAAAATAAACTTTGAGCTTTACTTGTGACCATTGTACTTGACCATTCACTTTTAGATTCAATTTTCCGATTCTTTTGACACAGAAAAAACCCTGATTGTGAAACAATGGCAAATTATATTCACCACTGATTCAGAAGAATTTCCTCTTTCTCTCCCAAACCATAAGACATTCCCATACCAATTGTCTCTTCAAGTTGACCTTATCAAGTTTCCTATTATCCACTCCATCTGTGACAGAAAGTGACAACCAATTAATTTGGGGAGTCTTTAGTTGTCTCTCTGTTTCCTATTGTCTTCACAACGACTCTTTCTCCTCTTCATTCCATTTTCTTTATATTCCCCATTCATTCAGGAGGTCTTTAGTCGTCTCCCACTTCTACCATCGTCATAAAGAGACATTCACTTACAATTCTGTTTTCTGTACACTCAGTCCTTATATCTCCTGCATCTATTATTCTTTGCTGCTTCAACCCACAAAAATGGCTTCCGGCACATTTTCTTTGTACCGACTACCCTATATTGCTCTGGCAGTAGTTATTGACTGCATGAAACCCTATCATATGTAAGTTTTATCACTGGGGTTTTCTTCAAGATTTCAAAAATTTGCAGATTTCGCCTCTCCCTAGTATCAAAAAAATCTCATCGAATCGCGAGATCAATGAGAAAGAAAGAGGGAAAAATATACTTGATTTTTGCCCAAAAAGAAAGAATAAATATTGTATATAGGGGTTGTTCCTATATTCTTTTTATTATCCCAGATCATCTTGTAGAACAAGAAGGCGAAGTTTTTGAACTACTAAAAATCAAAAACGCAGCTTTCAACACTGAAATGAAAAGAGAGACTGATGAAATGTATATTCAACGCAATTGTAATATGTTTGCTGTATTGACAACTCTTCTTGAATATGCAATCAGCTTTTACGGACAACCCATTCACTTTGTAAAAATAATGCCTGGGAATCGTTGGGAACTTACAAAAAGAGCAATTGAATGGGTTCTGAGCCGCCAAGAAACTATACCAGATTGTTCTTTTCGTTGTGAGACAAATAGTGACGTGCAGTTTAGATACTTTTTGGATAAGATTGGAAATCGAGTTTCGAAACAATTGGCTATTGACACGGTTTCAATAAGTGAGAATTTTCAACACTCGTTCCGGTAAGTTTATTTTCCAATTCTCCAAACATAAATCCTTATGTTTCTTTGTTTCAGACAACCTCTGACTGCAGTAATTACTAGAATGGGATGTAAACCATGGTTGAATATCAATAATTTATATAGCTTGAATTCTCAATATATAGATATAAAAAATACTAAATTTACATGTGCGGATATGAATTCTTTCCTGAAAAATTGGCTACAAGGAGGAAACTCAGAACTTCGTTGCTTGTTTTTACGTTTGCCGTTGACGTACGACGAGGTTGTGCTTGACGGCTTGGAAGCTGTTCAAAGAAAATCAGTTAACAAGATTGAGTATAACCAGTAAGCCATATTATTCCTTTTCAGTGTTTGATTGACTTTTTTCAGTTTTAAAAACAATATATTCAAATTCAGTTCAAGTTTTGAACTAAAGAAAAATGACGGAACGATTGCGTCTTTAGGGGTAGAAAACGGAATAAATCGACAATTCGTAATGGTTGTCTGGCCAGATTTGCTGAATAAACCGTATCCAGCTCATGAAATGGAGTGATGTTTTCATGAATATAATTTTCAACCTTTTTCCGGCATTGTTCAACCGTTCGAGCAGAATCCTGAATTTATCAGTCGATCATTGCTAATTCCGTTAGTGAGATCCAATGAAATGTACTCAATTTTCTTGAAAATCAAGGTCACAAAATTTTTCATTTAATCATATGTTCTTGGAGAAGCGCACATAATATCTTTGCCTTTTCTATCCCTCTTTTTCTGCTATTTCCCCGCCTTCCCTTTCTTTGTCATTTCTCATACTTTTCTTTCGTTTGTTTAAGCACGATTCCTAAAAGGAACAAATAATTTCTTTAATGTAGCCAAATATCGACTTCCTGTTGTCTGCCGATTGTTCTTCTCCAACAAATATTATCTCGTCTTGGTCTGCTTTTTAGCAAAAAATATGATTTTTTTTGTTGATTTTGGTGTGGTTCGTTATAAATCAAAACTGATGCTAGAAAGAATGAGTGGTGTGAAATATACATTAAGAGAGGGTTTTTCATTCTTTGCAAAAATCTTTTGTTCATTTGAAAGCACTCTTTGCTATTCGGAGATCTGGAGTTTCTACTCGCGTATTTAGTTGTTTTAGGACGATATTTTGTCAAAGAGCATTCATTCTGACATTCCCATATGTTTCTGTGTGATTGGAAAGCAATGAGAGATATCTATTCAAGCTAAAATTATTTATTTAAACTCTAAAAGAAGTGTCCAGCATCACAAGCAAAAAATCGAAATGTTATATTATGAAAAACAAGTAATAATCTTTAGAAATACCCGGGAAGAAATGGAATGGGAAATGATGGGATTGGAAAACGAAACAAAATAGACAATGTTCAAAAAAAAATTAAAAAGATTAGTAACTCCGATTATTCATCAGTCCACCATTTCTTTCAAAGCATCCCTTTCTGCACTTCAGCTCTGCGGGCCTTTTCGCGAATCGCCTCTTCCATTGCAAGCTTCTCGAGCTTTTGAAGTTCTTCGTCTTGTTCTTCACACCATGAAGGGTAAACCGGCTCCGGAACTGTATCGTTTGGGTGACTTGGCTCATTGAAGACGTCCGGAGAACCTGGGAAAGATCGTTTTGGCGTCGACGGAGTGATATCTTTGTGGAGTTATGACTTCTGCTTGGCTTATCCGGTCTCTCACGAGCGAATCGATTCTTATGACTTTGCATCTTCTCTCGAATGTTTTCTGATTCCAATAGGCTTCATCCGGGAAGTAGTCCCAACGCTCTGCTTCATAGAATCCATCGTTCTCCAGTCCTTCGAGGCAAGGCGTCCGGTTGTGTGGCAAATCACGAATCTTGATGGTGTCCGACAGATTTGATCGACCTTCTCAGCGGCATTGTTGTTGGCGTCGTGACCGGGGAGCAGAGATGATTGATCCATATCTTCTGAAACGAATAGAGAGTTAGAATTAGGGCAAAGTGCATCTCCAATTGCCTACATGCTACGAAAAACACTGATATGCTATAAAATGACGTTGTTTCTCCAAAAAATTATTTGCCTTGGTCACCGCGCCAAAAACTGAGAAAACAAACAAAGATCAGATGGTGTACAGCTAGAACCACTGATTCTACAACCTACAAATCACTGTTTCTGACAAACTTTTAACCAAAATTAGTACTGCGACCCTTACGTGAACAGTTGTGCTTATCTGTGTACTGTAATACTTTTAACTAGCTAAACGAATCGTTCTCCAAACCATTCCAAACAGTTCCCCCCTAAACGTACTCAACTAAAACATAAAGTTTACAACTCCCGCATACCTTGTTCACTGCTGATAAATCAGACATCGATCAAACTGGGGCAAACAGAAGATCATCCTCAGTGATGGGTGCCGTCAAATTTGAATATGCATAAACTTCGAGAAAATCAAATTCTGGAAAATAAACCGTTATTCTTGTTATTTTTTGATTCAAAAATTACCTTTCGAGATCCTCAATCCGGAGAATCAGTCGAAAAGAAGCATCATTGTTACAATTCCAGGTCAATTACCAGATCGATTACTGCAAAATTTGGAATTTGAGACAATTAGTTGAAAAAAGAGCTATGTGAATTGAGAAGAAAAGAATTTGACAAGTCAGTAATCAAAACAGAAAATAGAAAAAAGAAAAAGTGATGAAAATATGAAATATAGGATCACAAAAAATTGCACAGAAAAAAAAATCTACTTGGTTTCTTCTTAGAATTTCGCTCGAAGAGAACAAGAGCATTTCATTCCCAAAATTTTACACAAAACAAGTTTTTCTCAAAGTTTTCACGGAAATAATTTTTCGTAACTGTATCCTTTTCGTTAGAAATGCAGCTTTCCCTTCATTTTTTTTGAACAGTTCAACAAAAAATAAAGAAGCAGTTTTAACTGAAACGTTGTTAGCAAAGTATGATACGAAAGAGTACCGAAAAATGAAGAAAAAATTTGAAATATAATAAGACACAAAAAAAACTGATTTCCTCACAGGAAAACCTCGAAAAGTTGGCTTTTTTGCTTTTCTTCTTACGAAATCATCAGCAGAAAGATGGCATGTACATCGCTAAATCAATAGATACACACAAATAAATAGAGGAGGATTAGAGAAAGTGAGAGCGCTTCATCAAACACATGTCTCCAACGCATTAGTCATCTTTTGTCATCTTCACAATAACGAAAAATAGAGTAAACATTTGGTAATTTATGATTCAATGGGTGTTTTCGTCTGACAAGGGAACCTTTTGAGGTTACAACCATGGGAAACTATCATTAGGGTTTGAAAAAGCACCTTTTTTTCATACATCAGTAATCAAAACTTGCTTACGAAACTTTTTTGATGCTGAAAACTTTGCAGGAATGCAGTTTCAGTACAAAATCGGCGGCTCTGTTCGAGAATGGAGGGCCCAAAGATAAAATGGAGGGCCAATGAAAAAAATGGAGGGCCCAAAAAAAAATGGAGGGCCCAAAAAAAAATCAAGGGCCCAAAAAAAAAATCAAGGGCCCAAAAAAAAATCAAGGGCCCAAAAAAAAAATGGAGGGCCCAAAAAAAAAAAATGGAGGGCCCAAAAATTTTAAGGCTTGGGGTCAAAAAAAAAATCAAGGCATTAATGAGACTGCCAAATAATGTTTATTTCCTATTTTTTTTTGTTGTCGTTTTACTTTTTTCGTATCAACTGTTAGTAGAATAGATGTTCGTTTCTCCCCACCCCTTTATTTCTAAAAACCGTTTGCCTTGTATTTTTTGGTTATAAATACAAGGCTTAGCAAACACACTCTTCAAGTGACAGAACTTGGAACCTGTATCTGAAACAGGCTTAGGTTTTATGTGGCTCATCTTATCTGTGGTCTCAACTTTGCACAACACAGTTTGGTAGTTGGATGCCTTACTCGAGCTAAAAAAAACTAAGCCTTTTTTGTCAAAGTGAAATATATGAGAATATATTTTTTCTGCTCTGTGATACTCTTATTGCAGTCTTCAATGAAATAAAGATTAAGTGAAGTATTTGAAAAAAAAATTTTTTTTGACCCCAAGCCTTAAAATTTTTGGGCCCTTGATTTTTTTTTTGGGCCCTTGATTTTTTTTTTGGGCCCTCCATTTTTTTTTGGGCCCTTGATTTTTTTTTTTGGGCCCTTGATTTTTTTTTTTGGGCCCTCCATTTTTTTTTGGGCCCTCCATTTTTTTTTTGGGCCCTCCATTTTTTTTTTGGGCCCTCCATTTTTTTTTTTTGGGCCCTCCATTCTCGAACAGAGCCAAATCGGCTATACTTCAAACTGCCATAACTTGGTTTAGAATCGTTTTTTCATGCCAAAAGACGGGGAGTATAGTTTTTGAAGCTTCTGAAGCACTTTTGAGAAGTGTGAAGCAAAAATTATTCTTTCGAAAATTTAAATTTTTTTATGATCAAAAGTATGAACGTTGGCTTGGTTTTCCTAAGACCGGCCGAAGAAATTTTAGCACCCCAGAAAAATTATCACCGGCCGAAATAAGACCGGCTGAAGAGACAAGGCCCTTATCACAGGCCAAAGACCGAAATAAAACCGGCCCTGATTAAAACAATGACCTGCCGAAAATCGTTAACTTTTTAAAAAGATTTTTCACTGTTTTTGATTATCAAAATTGTTTATTTAGAACGAATCGAAATAAATCACTTAACTGATGGTGAAAAACGGAAAAGGAATATCATGAACGTGAAGAATATGAAGATAATATGCAGAATATTAGGAATCTTGATCCTCTAGTTTATTGGCTTCATCCATCTTTTTCCGGCAGGTCTTTGACATCGGTTCCGAGAACTTCTTTTTCCTCTAAGAAAGTTTGTTCAGATTTGTGGACATGCGCATATCCCAAAACGGTAATGAAGGTAATATGTTTTGGAGATGTTCTGTACTGCCAAGTTTCTTTCCATTCACCTATGGAGATCTGAAAAGTGAGCTTTATACGTAAAGAAATAAGCATTAACCTTACCAGGAATTGAAAATCCAGAAATTGAATTTCAATTTCTACCAGATACGCGAGTGGGAGTTGTCCCATTCACCGATCTTCTGAATTCCAACGAAAAATTCATCCAAAGCTTGATGGCTGGGAGGGATCTTTAGATGCACTCTTCTTTCTTGATGCAAACTTTGATCTGATTGGCGCATATTCACTTCCAGAAGAATCGATGGAAGACGAGAAGGATGAATAGTCTGTTCCCACTTCCAATTCTTTTTCATCTTCGTAACTTTCATCATTCTCGATGATGTCAGAGTTGTCATCCTCTTCAGCAAGAACATCTTGCCTACTTGTTTCTTCTTCTTCTTCACCTTGGTCATCATTGTCAAAATCATCATCCTCCTTATCCGAACTTGAGTCTTCATCATTTGCCAAGCATTTTCTATGTTCGAAGTAGATTTTTTTTCCTGCAAACTATTTTTCAACGAACGAAAACCTTGAGTATTGAATAATTGAGCTGGAGGCTAGTAGAGTTCGGAAAATTCAAAAAGGTAACTTACCATCATTCGTGAATACCAGATCAAGCATTAAAATTCAAAATAATCAATGAAAAGACCATAACAAATAGTCATAACGAATTGAAGTATACCTGAAAAACCAGAATTGTTGTATGACAAAAATACAAATTTTGCGTACTCACCAAATAAAAAAATAGAAACTAAACGTTAGAATTTCAGAATAATCAATATAGAAAAACACATATTGCCACAGTCGATTGGAAAGAAATGTTACAATGAAACGAAATGACTATAGTCACAATGAATATTAACATGCATTCATAGGCGGGTGGGGTCTTATCATCTTTTTTGTTTTATTGTGGCACACGGGTAAACATCACCAATGTAATGGTTTGATAAGGAAATTTTGAAATATTTGTATCAACACGACAGAAGTGAGTCGAAACGAAAAATGTATAGTGGAAGAAGAAAAAAAAATTGTTTCTACAATTTTGTTAACCAAGTTGAAAACAAAAGAATACACGGCGAGCTCATCTTAGTCAGTTGGAATACATTGTGCTTTCATTTTGAGACATTTCGGTATTTGTGTTTATGGACCATCGTTTCCTATTTGTTATTTCAATATTCTCACATCGATACTTGCAGAAATATTCATTAACAAAAAAAACATATTTTCTTGACTTGGACACCCTATCAATTTTTGAAATTGGATAGATCCATGAAGAAATTGGATGGACCGATAAAAAGTCCTTATTTGAATGGCTACATGAGGGAGGTGAAACAATTGAATGGGTTCAAAATAAGGCTTGTTAGATCCATACAAAGTGAATGGACCCTGGATAAAAGCAGGAAAATGGGATGAAACATAAAGGGTAACTGACATTTTTTTTCACGGTGAGTGCATCAGAGGTGTTAAAAAACAAACCAATGATACTGATCATTCTAACATTGGTTCTGTTTTATGTCACTAACCTATGAATTATGAAGAGTGTTGTTTTCTGAGAAACCCTGTCTACTAGGTCCCATTGGGAATAAACTGAAGTAGTTGTTATTCACCATTGTGTGGAATATAAAATGGGTTTTAGAGTAAACAACAGTATGTTCTTGTCAAACCGAATGATTTTGTTTTTTCTCCCGATGATGTATATTATTATCATTTTGTACCAATATTTTAAGAAGACCATAGTCTCCTACACATATCGTTTCATTTTCAATATGCAATGTAAGCTCTACAAATTTTCAGATAATCATCATGGCAGCAACTCTCCCATTGTACCATCACTGTCCACGACATGGCAAGATGAGAATTCTTCAGGAGAAAGGAGAGAGGCCAACAATTATTCCGATTGCAGACATGACAGAAGAGCAAAAACCAAAAGTCAATGATTCTTGTGGCCTCATGCTCATGGTGATGTTTATTATTGCCATTTTCGTCTTCTACCTGATGTAATTGATTGTTTTGAATAACTTTTCCAAGAACATAAACACCATTGATTCAATGAATATTTTTCGTTTTTGTTACCAGTATTTAAAAATGTATAGAGGATTTGTTCGATGATTAAAAACTATCTGAAATTATGAATAGAAAAAACTAAACATTCGGAAACCGAATTTCACATTAA